>CAJGYO010000535.1:0-207432 GCA_904845875.1 Miscanthus lutarioriparius
AATGTATGCTCAGATGCTTCGAAGACCTCATCGGGCGAACCATTGAGGCCTACGTTGACGACATCATGGTGAAGTCCAAGCGGGCTGACCACCTCGTTGCTGATCTCGAGCAAATCTTTGCGAAACTCCGAGCAAACGGTATCAAGCTCAACGCCGAGAAATGCGTTTTCAGGGTCCCGAGGGGCATGCTGCTCGGCTTCATCGTCTTCGAGCACGGCATCGAGGCCAACTCGGACAAGATTTCGGCCATCACGAGCATGGGCCCAATCCAGAACGTAAAGGGTGTACAGCGGATCACCGGGTGCCTTACCACCCTCAGCCGATTCATCTCACGCCTCGGCGAACGAGGTCTCCCCTTTACCGCCTTTTGAAAAAGCCGACCGCTTCAAGTGGACGCCGAGGGCCCATGAGGCACTTGACATGGTCAAGTCGCTTCTAACAAAGGCCCCGATCCTTGTCCCCCAAACAACGAGAGGCACTCGCTATATCGAAGCGGCCACCACAGTGTGGTTAGTACATACCGGTAGTAGAGCGGAAGAAGAGAGGGCACGCACTAAAGGTATGCACCCGTGTATTTTATCAACAAGTACTATCCGACTCAAAACCCGCTTACTCCTAGATCCGAAACTCTTGTCGCCGTCCTCATCACCAAGAGAAAACTATGTCACTACTTCGAGTCACACCCTGCGCGATAACAGAATATCGTTTCCCCCTCGTGAAGTCGTCCGAGTCGGGATGCCACAGGAAGAACCGCGAAGTGGGCACTCGAGCTGATGGATCAAGGCATAGCATATGCCCCACGAACGGCGATCAAATCTCAAGTATTGGCTGACTTCATCGCAGAATGGACCGAGATCCAAACGCCATCGGCGATCGTCGATCAGGAGTACTGGACAATGTACTTCGACGGGTCACTAATGAAGAAAGGCGCCGGCGCAGGGCTGGTCTTCGTATCACCCCTCGGGGTCCAAATGAGGTATATGGTCCGTCTCCATTTCCCCTCGTCAAATAATGTTGCTGAGTATGAAGCTCTCGTCAATGGCCTACGAATCGCCATCGAGTTGGGCATCCGACGCCTCGATGTTCGGGGCGACTCCCAGTTGATCGTCAATCAAGTCATGAAGGAATCAAGCTGCCATGACACCAAGATGGCCGCGTACTGCTAAGAGGTCCGACGGCTGGAGGACAAGTTCGACGGCTTGGAACTCAATCACATCCCTAGACGCCTCAACGAGGCAGCCGACACGCTTGCGAAAGTGGCATCTGGCCGAGAGCCGGTCCCCACGAGAGTTTTTGCCAGCGACCAGCACAAACCCTCGGTACGCTACGAAGGGTCGGGGCGGGCCGATGACGGCCCATCCGATCCTACCCCGAGGGCTGACCAACCAGCAGCTCCGCCCGACCCTGAGGTCATGGAGCTTGAAGAAGGCACAACGCCCGACCCTCTGAACGACTAGAGAATGCTCTACCTCGACTATCTTCTCCACGACACTTTACCAGCGGATAAGACGGAAGGCCGACGGCTCGCACGCCGCGCCAAGTCCTTCGTTCTTGTAGGAGGCGAACTCTACAAACGAGGCCACACTGGGATCTTGCAGCAATGCATTCCCACCGAATAGGGCAAGCTTCTGTTGAGCGACAGGGCTTCTACTGGCCCACTGCAGTAGCCGACGTCGAGCAAATCGTACGCACCTGCGAAGGGTGCCAGTACTATGCTCGGCAGACTCACCTCCCAGCCCAGGCACTCCAGATGATCCCCATCACATGGCCCTTCGCGGTCTGGGGGCTCGATCTAGTTGGACCTCTTAAAAAGGCACCCGGGGGCTTCACCCACCTACTTGTCACCATAGATAAGTTCACCAAATGGATCGAAGCTCGGCCGATCTCTACGATCAAATCCGAGCAAGCCGTGCTGTTCTTCCTCGACATCATCCATCGTTTTGGAATACCAAACTCCATCATCACGGACAACGGCACGCAATTCACCGGTAGGAAATTCATTCGATTCTGCGATGAGCAACACATCCGGATCGATTGGGTAGCCGTCGCACACCCCCGGACGAACAGGCAGGTCGAGCGCGCTAACGGCATGCTCTTACAGGGCCTCAAACCCAGGATCTTCAACCAGTTGAACAAATTCGGCGCACGATGGGTCATCGAGCTCCCCGGTGTGCTCTGGAGCCTGAGAACAACTCCCGGCCGGGCCACCGGCTACACGCCCTTTTTATGGTCTACGGTGCCGAGGCCGTCCTCCCGACGGACCTTGACTACGGAGCACCAAGGGTCAAAGCATACAACGAAGAAGGAGCCGAGGCATCCCACCAAGACGCCATGGACCAGCTGGACGAAGCCCGCGACATCGCCCTCCTCCATTCGGCCAAGTACCAGCAGGCGTTGCGACGGTACCACGGACGACGAGTACGGGACCGAGCCTTCAACATCGGGGACCTTGTCCTCCGCCTCGTACAGAGCAACAAGGACTGCCACAAGCTCTCCCTGCCCTGGGAATGGCCGTATGTCATCGCGGAAACACTCCGGCCAGGCGCCTACAAGCTAAAAACCATCGACGGCAAGGTCTTCACCAACGCCTGGAACATTGAACAGCTACGTCGCTTTTACCCCCTAAATAAACGCATACTTTTCCATATCAGTCTTCTGTCTTTACAAAATCCCCGAACTTTAAGTGACGTCTGACCCCCAAAGCACAAAGGGTCCGACCTCACTCGGTGGCTGATACAAACTGGTACAAGTACGTTTATGCTATAAACACATTCCATATTACATTTGCAAACTTTTTCTGAGTTTTTTGATTCATCCCATGAACAAGTTCTAAAAATTAGGATTGCAAAAAATACATCCTGAGTATAACTGGTAGGACCACGGGAGAGCCACACCCCGGCGGTTACAATCTCCTTGCTCACCAGCGTAAATCAGGACTAAATCACCTGCGCCCCTAGTCTTTTTGCGAAACCATGGGAAGGATCGAAGGACACCGAAACCTCCTCCAAAGAGGAATTGTTTGCCACAACAAAAGATGAAAAATTTGTTCATTCTTTGCACAAATGCACCACTTACAAAGTAATTTCATCACGAAAATGGTTAAATGAGCTCCCAAAACCAAAGCTAGCCGCTCAGGGACTCCCCCACAAACTTATTCGATTACAATCTCTGCTTAGATCGACTATGACTACTACCATGGTCTCCATGCCAATCTCGTCAGGCACAAGCACCAGAAGGAGCCCTTCATCACCGTCGAGGGCGTGTACACGGGCCAGTACGTCTACTGCGGCCGCCATGCCACGCTCTCCATCGGCGACGTCCTATCACGCCGCAGGATCCTCAAAGACGCTATCGTCTGCAATGTCGAGCGTCATGACCTGTGACTGTGGTGTCCCTCCACCGAGGCACCCGGGGACTACGCCATCGTCATCAGCCACAACACCGACAACGGCGCCCGAACGAGGGGCGCCCCCGCCGGAGAAAGGCCACAACGAACCACGGCAAGGTCAACAATGCTTGACACCCTCCGGTGCTCCCCCTTCTTCAGCGGCGGTGGCAACCCCTCCTCAGCGAAGGCGGCCCGCACCATCTCATCTACGTTGGATGACCTCCAGCTCGACATCACGATCCTGAGTCACCGACGAAACTGTGAGTATCTCCCTCTAGCATTACCCCCTCTCTCACCCAGGATCTGCCGCGACGCACGAGCGTATTCAGTGGAGAAGAAAAGGGAGAAAAGGTAGCAGCTCAGGGGCAGAATGAGAAGCGGATGAGAACCCCCCTCCCTCTCCCTATTTAAGGAAGAGGACCAACAGATAAGGAAAGGCGAAAGGCGGACCGAAAAACTCTCTGCCTTCCCCCCTATTCCATACAGGTGGCAAATCAATGCTGACAGGAACCCGATGGGACGCGCCTGGACCGACGGGACGCCGCGCAATTAATGAGACGCCACCTGACCAAGCGGGCATGGCCCACCACCACCCACCGGGCGCGAGGACCGGGGCGCACCCGCGCAAGCGACTCTCCGTTCCCCTAGGCAGGACCGTGAGATGACCCAACAACGAAACCTCCGTCCAGAGGGAGCCCAGCAGGCCTCACGGGCCGATTGGACGGCCCAGGTAACACAACGGAGAAACGACTGCTGAAAGATAAGTACCTCTGCTTACTTACTTTAAGCAATAATTTCTTCACCGAACCATCAGACCCCACGCCTCGACGGCTATGGTGTTTTTTTTTTGTTCACCAGCATAAATCGAACTCATAGTTCCCCGCACCACTAGCCTCGGCTCTCACCTTCCCGAGAGGGGTTTGGAGGGGTCCCCCTGTAGAGCCTCCTTCGCAGAGAGTCTGTCAGGACGACTAGGTCAATCGGGCGGCTCGAATCGCCACCGAGAGACAGAAACAAAAATTACGATGCTCGTGCAGGTCAAGCCAAACCCACAGAATCTCCACCGAGGAGAGGCCAACGTGCCCCCTGAGCCCATCGAAACGGCTCAGGCATCTGTCGGGAGGCGGATTGGAAAAAAGTGAAATACCACCAGCAGGCTCTACCGACCCCATCAGAAATGATGGACCCGGATTTCACACGAACGTACCCGTTAGCGAGCTCATTGAGCGCAACACTCGAGCTGTCGAGACAAGTGTCGTCAACTCAACCCCTCCGGTTGCGAAAACCGAGGATGGGGTAACGCATGAAACATGACCGACCCCTATTAGACCCCAACAGGGCTCGGGGACTCAAGCCGCTCGATCCGACATCGAGAGACCGAGGTTCGTAGGCCGGCCCGCGAAGGGCTCGAGGCCGCCTCGCGTCAAACAAGAGCCAGGGGAGAAAACGTAGATGAGCCTCAAACGACCTTCGCCCATCCCGCATTAAGGCGGACAGGGTCATCTCAACCTTCTAAAAAGTTCGACCCAAACCCCCTGCCGAGCCCATAGGATCCCCGTCAGAGGGGGAATCTATTGGAAGGCAGGCCAAAGGGTAACAAAACCCTGCCCGAGGGCTTTGCCGCAAAGCAGCCGGACCAGGTTTTTTCGTCCGAACACCCCCGTTAGTAAGCTCATCGGACACGTCATTCGAGCCACCAAGGCAAATAACGCCGCCCCAATCCCTCCAAACATGAAGAAAGATGGGCGGAACGAACACCACAAAATGAGCCGTCCCGTCTCCAGTAACATCCGACCCCCACAAAAACAAGGGGTCAGATCTCACTCGGGGGCTGGTAAAGGTACGAATACCTCCTCTCTCTTACCAAAATAAGTCTCTTTTGCCAAAAGGAAAGAAGGTAAGATCAAACAAAACAAAATCATGAAGCAAAATCATAAAACTGTTTCCGAACACGACAGTACCGACATTAAGTTCGCATATTACATATAACTACTCATCAAATTTATTTAACTAACTACTTCCACGGAGGAAGAGCCATCTCTTTCAATCTGTCCGCCAGGTCCCGCGCAAAAGGTGCCACCGCCTTCTCCATCTTGTCTAGCTCAGGATCTTCATAAATAGGCGCGAAGCCTTGGCTCATCACCTTCAGGTTAATCTCCTTATCATAATGAGAATGGGCGACGGTAAAGGCTTGGGTGATCCGGGCGCAAAAAGCATTTTCCTCAAGTTGGCTCACTCGCGCCGTGATACCCGCAACACGGGCCGTGAGCGGGCTGGTCTCCACCGGCTCCACCACCTGCAGGGTGTCAAGGACTTCCCCAACGGCGATCTGCAGAAGGTCGTGCCCGTCACTTTCAGCTTGAAGCACCCCTCGCACCTGGGCGAGCTCCCTTTTTAGTCTGGCGGAGACATTCTCGGCAGCCTGCTTCTAGATCATCACGATTTCGAGATCCACACGAAGGGAGTCCGCCACCCGGCGCGCCTCGTCGCGCTCCCTAATGACCCGGTCGCGCTCCTCGCGAGCCGCGCTACCCTCTGAGCGAAATCTCTCCTCGGACTGACGTGCCTCATCCCGCTCCCCGCGCAGACGATCGATCAGCACAGCGTCCTCGTCCACCTTCTTCTAAAGGGCCACGACCTCACTCTCGGCCTTCCGCCTGAGGTTCCGCTCCGTCTCCAGCTCGTTCTGGGCCTCGACAGCCCGCTTACTGGCCTGAGCATCCTTCTCGAGCAGCTCATCCCGCTCCTTCAGAATTCTGGCGGCTTCTTCCTCTTCAAGCTTCGACCTCGCCTTCAGGTCCTCGAACATCCCATGAATCTCCTCTGCATCCCGACATGCCTCGGCCTCCCGCTCCTGGGCGGCAGCAAGCTGCGCGGCCATATCTGCTCGCAGCGGGGCCTCTTCGCTAAGGCGGTCCCACTCCACCTTTTGCTCACGGAGGAAACGGGATTTATCCCGGCTACGAGCAGCGATAATCTGCAAAAGGAAACCAATATTAGAAGTTCAAAAAACACAAAAACATATGAAGAAAGAAGAAAACAACGAGGAAGATCAAGCCGATACCCGGGTCGTGGGAACAAAGACCTCGCGCAGGACTTCTCCGGCCTAGTTCAGAGCCTCCATCATGCTCGAGATCCCGAGGTCAAGGCTCTCCCGCTCCATGCTCTCAGCATGATCGTCAAGCGAGAGGGCAACCGACGAGGGATCCCAAGGGGACATCCACTAGAGCGGCGGCTCCCCCCGCGCAGGGGAGCGCACACCTCCCGACAAGGGGGCCGGGGGCGGCTCCCTCCTGGTCCTATGCGCCACCACCACGACGCCCGATGACCCTCCGGTGGTGTCCACCTCTATCCGGCCCACCTCATCCACTGCTACCGGGGCCACCGGCGGCACCGACTGCTCCATCCCCTTGGACGCCAACGCGGCAACGTCCAGCCCCACTAGGCTTGGAGTGGTCGTGGCCATCTCCACTTGGATCTCCGGTGGCGCGAGCTCTGCTCCTCCCCCCGACACCACCTCCGCCGGCGGCGTCGGGCCCATGGCCGGCTGTACCGCGCCCGTCTCGGAAGATACCGCCGGCTCAACAACCGCCGAGGGCGCAGGTTCCACCACAGGCGCCGTCGGATCAGCCAGCACGGCCTCGACATCAGCGCCGTCCCTGCCCAAAATAGGGGCGACATCGAGCAGCACCATCCGTCCTGCCTGAATGGCGAGACTCTTCTTGGGCGCCAGCCCCAGGGAGTGGCCCGTCCGCAAAAACCTACACAAAGGTAAGAGGCGTCAGGTCAAAATAGAAAGGTAAAAGGATGAAAAAACAGGGGAATCAGCGGCTTACGTGGACGCCTTCGCCGTCGGGAGCGCTTTTGGGGACGAACCCCGTGACCTTGCCCCAACTCGTGCTCGACGGGCCTTTTTGAGCCCGCCCCGCCCGAGGCGGGGGGCTCGCCTCCCTTACCATTGTGGGGGCACACGGCACGAGAGCCGCTTCTCCACCATCACCACAGTGGTCGGCGGTGGCAGGCCCACCTTCCTCCGTCCACCGATCCTCGCCCAGAACGCCGTGCGAAGCGGCGGATCACCGGCTCCCACCAACTCGCTTCCCTCCGTGTGGAACGTGAAGGGTCCCTGTGTGGACGGGTGGGCATCTATCGACGTGCCCTCATCCTCTAGGATGTCCCAATCCACACCAATGGCTACCTCGCCGTCGTCGTCGTCATAAACATCATCATCGCTGCTCACGTCTTCCCCTCGATCCCGTGCTTCTTGCTTCCGTCGCATCTCCTTCTTCTTCTGCTCCCTGGTCTTCTTATCCGGGCTTCACCATGAGGCGATTCCCCGCCGCCAGGGCCTCATTCTTTGGCAGCGGAACCAGACTGTCTTTAAAGGCTAGCCTCCTCGGCTGGTCCCAACATCACAAAAACAAATATCGTAACCGTGGAGATTCAGGAAGAAGGAAAGTCACGGGAGATAAGGCTTACAAATTCAAAGAACCTGTGTTCCGCCCAGATTGGGGATGACCGGGCACGGGTACACAATGTCTAGGACGTCACCGGCAGAATCCTTCGTTGGCTCTCGTCGCCTCCTTAACGCTACCGCGCCACTTCGAATAAAGGGCGCCTCGTCGACAAGTACCGTCCCCTCGAACAACATCCCGGGCATCATCCGATATAGGGGAAGCGCACACGCCATCAGCGGCGCCACCCTCCTCGCGTGGTAGGCACCAATGATCCCCGCCCCCTTTACACCCCATTCCTTCAGAGCTTGGAGACCGACAAGAAGGTTGGCAAGGTGCTTCTTGTCTTTAAGCTGGATGCCCCAAGTCCATGACTCTGGAGCCTCTTCGATCAAGCGCCCGGTGTACTTAGGCAGGGTAGCACTCGGGTCATCCCCGACATAAAACCATCATGAAAGTGCCATCCCTTGTTCGAGGTCGCCAGACGCATGAGCGGGTAATCCTCAACCGGTCTCGGCGTGAGATGAATGCTTGGCACATCCCATCGGCACATTCACCTCCTTCCCCGACCCGCCTCTTCGACAAACCGATGGTGAAGAAGTATCGCCACAAATCAAAGTGGGGATCGATCCTCGTGAAAACCTCGCATTGACAGGCAACAAACGCCGCCATATGTTGAACCCCATTGGGAGTTAGATGTCTGTAGCTCCACATCATAATAATCCAACAGCCCCTGAAGGAATCTATGCTTGGTATGGCAAAACCCCGCTCATGGAAAACGGCAAAGACACAACATACCCTTTGGTGGCGAGCTCGGCCTCGCCTCAGCAAAGCAGCCACTCTCGGACGGTGAACAATGGACGGAGAAGGCCGCATGGCGGACAAGGCCCTCAAACATCGGGGTGATGATGCGGATTTACCCCACAACTCCATCGAGGCGATTGGGAGAAAGGGGGCTCGAGCTCGACGGTGTGGCGGCGGGGGTGCAGGAGGCTGAAGGCGAACTAGCGATGGAGATCCCAGACGCGAAGATGAGAAGGCGGGGTACAGGACCTCGGGGGTGAACCCCATGGTTTTATAGGGGCGACGGGTGCGAGAAGGGCAACCGCCCGCCTCGATCTCTGGGCCTGCCACGCGCGCCGTCCCGTCACGCCGCGGGACACGCGCCCGCAGTTCCTATCTTCTCCCACCATAAACCACGGCGGACGGCTCGACTTTCCCAGGCGAATCCGAACTCTCTTCCCACCCGGGGAAGCACGAGTCATAAAGATTTGTTCTCTCTCTTTGGCCCGCCTAAGGGCCCGGAGGCTCGGCGGCAGGCCCAACCAAGGACGGGTCCGCGAACGACCCAAAATCAAGGGCGTAAGCATTACTGAGGTCCCTATTCGCGGTCAAGACCCAGTTAGGCAAGTCTTGAATAAAATCCCCGCGAACGGGATGCCACGATCCAGCTAACAAGAAAACCTAAATCTTACGATCTTACCCATGGAGGGCCCATGCAAGGGCCCGGGGACTACACCCACCGGTTGCACTCGAACGCACCCTCTGGAAAAGTAACTCCGACGAGATCGAAGAAACCCCCCGGATGATTCAACCTGAATCACCCAAGGGCTCGAGGACTACTGTCGGGGACCTAATACCAGGGTACCCCAAAGAGGAGGAATCAATGAACCATCGAACGGTAAGGACTCCCGAAAGCGCGGTTACATCTCTTGCCCGACCAAGCGGAAGTCTTGTTCTGCCTCGCCCGAGCGCCCATGTGCCCTTGGGACCCGCTCTACCTTGCGTAACGGCTGAAGGGAGACTCTGCCTCGCCCGATGGCTAGAGGGTGACTCCGCCTCGCCCGACGGCTGGAGGGTGACTCCGCCTCGCCCGACGGCTGGGCTTGGCTTCACCCGACCCGCCGGGGGACGACTCCGCCTCGCCCGATGGCTGGAGGGTGACTCGCCGCCCAACTACTGGGCTCGGCTTCACCTGACCCCGACTGGGATGCGCACCGCCTCGCTCGACCCCGAGGGCTGGGCTCGCCCCGCTCGACGGCCGGGGACAACTCCGCCGCTCGGGCGGGTAAAACTAGGTTTTACCTCATCCGAACGACCAATGATGAATCTCGCCGCCCGACAGCTGAGAGGTGGCCCAGCCTCACCGACAAATCGCACTCGTACCCCTCATGATGACAATTGCGGTGGTAAGACAAGACGTTCGGGTCAACCGCAGCGTTAGACGCCATGCCCTACACCCCTGCAAGGAAGTACCATCAGGATGTGACCAAGCGAGCGCTTGGACCCCTCTGGGCGTGGCAGAGCCTGAACAGTGTTGTAGGCGCCGCCTTCACCTCCAGACGAAGAACCCAACATGCATATATGACAACCACTACATTCCAAGGGCAAACCAACAAATCATCGCGCCTCCCGGCCCCACACGGGTCGGGCTCAAAATCTCTGTCTCGACACGCCGCCTGCAGGGGCGGGATGGGACGTACCCACTTGCTAAACAGTGGCCGTGGCGTGGCCCACGATGGTCTACAATCGCCTCAATCCTGACATGATCTCGCCATGATGGGCGCATCAGCGTGGGGAAGAAGGACGGACCGGGTTCCTCAAGGACCTTCTATGCTCTTAGTGTTTTCTTCTTCCCCCCCGTCAGTAAAAAACCCCGCCCCCTTGATCTATAAAAGGGAGGCAGGGCTCCCCACTAAGGGATCGATCAACCGATTCTGAACAGGTTAGCACACACACACACGCACCACACGGCCGAGCGCCAACAGAGCTCTTGGCGTCCTTCCAATCACTCCATCAGGGACTTGGGGTCTCTCCCTCTCCCAACCGTTTGTACCCCCTACTACGAACCTCATTCGGTGCTAATAACACAAGCAGCAACAGACTGGACATAGGGACATTCAGCCCGAACCAGTATAACCCTTGTGTCCTTTAGCGCGCCATCTGGGCCTAACGCACATTAATTACAAATTTACTCATCGGTGTTTGTTCGAAACACCGACAGAAAGCTTGCACCCAGATATGTAGGTCCATATCCAATCATTGAGAAAAACAGAAGAGTAGCCTACAAGATCCAGTTACCTCCAGAAATGAGGGCTATCTTCAATGTTTTTCATGTATCTCAATTAAAGAAATGTTTACATGTTCCAGAAGAAAGAGTGGGGGTTAGAGATATCAAGTTGAAATCAGATCTAGCCTATGAAGAAAAGTCGATGCAAATCATAGATAGCAAGGATAGAGTAACTCACAATCATGTGATCAAGTTTCACAAAGTGATGTGGAATAATCATAGTGAGCCAGAAGCTACGTGGGAATGAGAAGATTATTTACGTGAGGTTTATCCAACTTTCTATGAAAAATGGTAGGTCTTTCAAATCTCAGAACGAAATTTCTATAAGGGGGAGGGGCAGTAACCCCCTAGTGTCAAGCATTGCATTTAGCACTTGCATTTCATGAGCACAAGCATCATTCAAGCATTCATGGGCATGAGCATAAGAAGTTTCATCTCATTCACTTTATCTTTATCACATGTGATGTTGCTTATATACATACAAATGCTTGTGATCATGGGTGACCAATGTGAGAAATGGTTGTGAGGCCACAAAAACACCTTAGACATATCTAGGATGGTAAATGGAACAATGTTTGTATTCATGACATGGGCCAATTTTGCTTCTAAGTCCTAATTTACCCTAAACTTCTATTTTTCAAGTTACTAGTTTGACCAAAGTTAAACTATGCTTTAGAGTGCTTGCATGGCAATGCACCCTTAAGCAAAGTTGTAGTACTTGACTAGAGTAACAACTTTCATTTTTGGGCCAAGACCTAATTCAGTGCATAGCATGGTCAACAACAGCTCACAAGTAGCAACAAAATGTTGTTTTCAAACTTAAATTTTTCTAAGTCTAAGAATTGATTTACAGTTTCATGTACCATAGTTCGAAGCTTTGCAATTTGAAAACCATCTTGAATTAGACCAAGCTCATTTAAGCAAAGTTGGAGATCACGGGTAGCTCTACAATTCTTAGTAATGGAATTTTTGCTAACTCACCACGGATTATGGGTAGTAATGGCTTGAACTTGCGTTGTCAGATGGCCTGATGGCCGGGTTTGAACCGGGCGTCGGGCGCCGTCAGTGGCTGACCACGCTAGGCCGTGGTGCCATGTGGTGGTCATACGCTGGCGATGGCTAGGCTGGTTGGGCCAGCACACGGACAAGAGGGCCGCATCCCTGCTGCTCCAATCCCACTAGCGTACTCCTTCTCTCTCGCCCGTGCACGCAGAGCAAGCAGTAATAGCACCATCGCCATCGCTATGCGCATCCACCATGCTCGCACGCCACCACCATAGCCCCGCCATTCAATCCATCACGTGCATAGCTCTGCCGTGAATTGCTCTACTTCCCCGACCCGCCATTGTAGTCGCTCGAGCCCAGGTGAGGCCACATTCTGAGTCGCCATCACCACCATGGCCACGGTGCACCGCCAATCACGAGCTCGCTCATGGCTAGCCACAACTAGTGCACCTCCACTCTCTCTCTCTCTCTCATCTGGTCTTCGTTGTAGGTCCTAGAATCTGGAGCCACCGTTCATTTAACCGCTACCGTTGCCGCCGCGCGGGAATGTGCGACCGCACCACGCGCGCCCGCCATGGCCGCGAGCTTAAGCTCGCCGCGGCCAACCCCAACCGGTCACCCTTAGACCGCTATGGTGCCAGTTACCAAGTCATATTGAGCTCTAGATCCATAGCCTATGATGGAGGTAGGTCACCAATAGCCACCTCACCGGAACGGCAAGCGACACCGCCGTGCACCGGGCGCCACCTAGCTCCACGCACGTGGCCGGACCTCACCACCGCTCCATCATGGCTTAGACCTAACCCGAGAGCTCTGCTAGAGTCCATGGAAGCCATAGCCATGCTTACTTGGATCATGTCATCACTGGAGATGGCAAGTTCACCACCGTGCGCCGCCGCCGGGCTGCCATGCTCGCCGACGAGGTAACTTCGGTGATCCGCCGAGCCAACCAAGGGTACCATTAGGTGCGCGAGAGGGTGGGGAACACGACGGGGGTAACCTTGTCGCCGGTGACCTCGTCGATGGTGAGCTATCGCAAGTCAACCTCTACCCCTACCTCTGTTTCACTGATGAGCGAGCCCCGTTGATCGCGGGCCCCATCTGTCAGTCTGTGTGTTCTTTGATTTTCTTTTTTTCACAGATTTGAATACATGTTTCAAAAATTCATATCTAGAGATAGGAGTATCCAATTTGGATGAACCAAAATTTGTTGGATTCATCATGAAGTGTACTATTTGATAAAAATATGAAACCTACTGTTTGGGATAATTTTCTGGGAGAATTAAACTGAGCTAGATAAGTGCTTTTAAAGTAGTTTATATCTTGTAAAATGCATAACTTAAGCTAGGAAAGTGATAAAATTGTGATTCCAATTTTACTGATCTTGTGTTGACATGTTCTAGCTAAAAAAAATACTAAAACTATAGTAAGCATACTTGGAATATGGTCTTCCTATTTATTCTTAAATAATTGCTAGTTTCATAGTATTTGGTTGAGTAGAACTCTAGATATGGCCAAAATAAGTAGCTACTGTTTACAGTCCAGGAAATGACTAAGTCAAATTGTAATTGTTTGTCTTATGAGATGCTTGTGTGGATGCTTAGGCTAATTGAGATTAGTTGTTAGCTGCAAGTTCTAAGCCTCTTACTGATGATGAACAACTTTACCTTAGGTTACTAGAACTTGGTGAGTGTATATTTCTTGTACTATAGAAGATCTTCCTGAGTGTCCTGACCATCAATCTTCCTCGTTCTTGAAAGGCAAGCCCTAGAGCATTATAAGCCTCCTATGTTTTTACAAATATCACTTGCATCCTTTATGTTTGATGCATTAGGTTATAGGAGTTGATTGAAAAAATTGCTATATATATTTTTCTTATCTAGACAAATATATCTTGAATCCTTTGTAGGTCCAGAATTGAATATATGCTTAGCCATGCTTAGTCCGATAGAAGTCAGGTGATTTCCTGTCACCTATAGGCTATAATTGCTATCATAGAAATTACCATGTGTTGATGAATAAAAAGGAGACCGGACGGGATTGTAATAGAGAAGCAACAAGGCATGGAGCTCTTGGTGCCTATTTATCCCCATCTGTGTCGGTTAAGGACCAATTCGATGTACGTCCTCTTGTCATGTTGAACGCATGCCTAGCACTTAGTTGGTTGGATAAGTCATTCCGACCACAAAGCCAAGTAGCTCAACTCAGGCCAGGACTCGGTAAGTGAAAGTGTGCACACTAGAGGTAGTAAGGATGTGCGGGGAGCTAGTGGCGTGAGTCCAAGGGCAGGCTAGGCCTGAACTTCCTGGCAGACTAGTAGTATCCTTGAGGGTGCGGCACTGATCGGACCCGCGACTATACCTAAATTGTACCAAATGTGACCCAATGCGACCTCGACGGGGGAAGTATGGGTTTGTGTTAGCAATAACTCCCCAGCTGGTTGGAATCGATTCGAGTCACCGTCTCTCTCGGATAGTGAGAACTTGACTAAGCAGCGGCAATGTAGCATTAATTGATGGAACTTGATGGTTATGATGATGCTCAAATTAATACACCGGATATGGTTACTAATGCTTGATTAGCTTAATCACGTGATTACTCTAGTAAAGGTGCTAATCTAGAGATGCTTAATTGAATAGGTATTCAATTTGATGTTAAAGATATGAAATCTCTAAGTTATGTTACTTAAGCTTTTATGCAAAATGTTATCAAGCTAACTCCACCGATAAAGCCTTGCATACTCCTTGGTGTCATATTATTTCTAGTTTATGATAGGTAAGTCTAGCTGAGTACATTCTCGTACTCAGGGTTTATTCTCTCTTGTTGCAGATGATATGATGTATCATGGGTACTGTAAGAATTGCTTTCATCCTGCCATGCATGAGGACTAAACCATGGGGCATGGTACTCCTAAGATATCCTCTATGTTCTGCTTTTGCTGGAAATGACTGTGGTACTGGCATGTATTTGAACTAAGTGTGATGTTGATGTCAAACTACTTTACTTCCGCTATTTAAACTTGGTTTGTAATAACTATGTGAACTCTGATGTATGTTAGATACTTGTGAACTATTTGTGAACTCTGATGTAACATGTGACTGGTTATGTTGAATCATCTACGATCTTGGTTTGTATGTTGGTTTGTTTGAGATCCTTCGTGATTTCATCAGACTACCGGGTTTATATGGGCTCAAGTATGATAGTTTGATCGCTTCGATGATTGCTATTGTACTTGTGCTCTTATAAATTGGACGGTTCTGTTACAACTGGCATTGGAGCAAGGTTCAACACTAAACTTGTCATATGGGCTCAAGTATGATAGTTTGATCGCTTCGATGATTGTTGGCAGACTAGTACTCGGTGGCCTCCCGATCAGCTTCACACTTAGCCCTAATACTAATTATGTAATTTATATGATCATTAACTAATCTTTGTATGACTATACTAGACCAATGCCTGCTCAACTTAGGATTATTCTTTTATTCTTTCTCTTTATTTTTATCCTTTGAGGAATGCCAAGTGTGTGTCCACTATCTTGCGAATACCATTCTTACCCCTATTATAAACATTGGTGCACTTGCAAGCATTATTATTCAAGTTCATATCCATACTAGACTCTTAATCAAATGCCTTCCTTTGGAAAAATATAAATAACAATACCCTGAATACTTTCGGGTGAAATGCTACAATGATAGCTTTGTGCGCTTGCGGATAAATATCTAAAATTGTTAAGGAACTATCAAGGCACTTCTGGCATCGTTGCTAGGGATAAAAACTTAGTAACGACGCTTGGTCTTGCCTACCGACATTTTTTGGCGCCATTGCTGAGGATGGATTCAAACCCCATTCTTTGTAGTGACGTTAAGAAATGCCAAGAAGCATTTCTGGCGCCATTACCGGGGAAGGCATATTGATTAAAGAATCTAGTAGTACATGTTCATGATAATATGCATGTAAGGTAGCCATTGTTTATGTAGGCTAATTTTGCTTATTTTCTCCTGTTGTGGATGAAAACAGGATAGTGTATGACTGGTTTTGACCTGCCAAACAACTACACTCAAAATCTGAAGGCACTCCTAAGGAAGAAATGGTCTCGTGTCGCTTCTTCTTCTGCTACTCTTCCGATAGTCGAACCAGTCACTCCCGCACCATTCGCTACTCCAAGCATGGACAAGACCCTCCACGACTACTCCACCCCAGCTGTTGCCAACATGCCTGTTCGGCCCGCTGTTAACATTGGGGATGGTAACTTCATGCTCCATACCGGCCACATCACAATGGTGCAGGCAAACCCATTCCATGGTTTGCCAAGCGAGGACACGAACGCGCATCTCCAACACTTCCTCGAGTTGTGCGACACCATCGTTATCAAGTATGTCGCACCTGAGAGCATAAGGCTCCACTTGTTTCCCTTCTCCCTCTCGGGGAAGGCGAAGCAGTGGTTCTACAAGGAAAAGGAAGCTATCAAGATGTGGGACAAATGTTTCACAGTGTTCCTCACCAAGTTCTTCCCCATGGGTAAAACCAATGCCCTAATGAGATGAATTTCAAACATCTAGCAAAGCTCCATGGAAACCATTCTCGAGGCATGGGAAAGGCTGTAGGACTACATCCAAGCATGCCCACACCACGGGATTCAAAACTGGTTAGTGCTCCAAAATTTTTATGATGGATTAATACCCATGTCTAGGGGCCACCGCGACGCTGCTGCTAGAGGCACTTTCCTTTCCCTCACCATTGATGGAGCCACGGCTCTCATTAAAAAAATGGTGTCGAATCAAAGCTGGGGGGAAGAAAGAAAAACACAAAAAGTAATGCATACCGTGAAGGAGATGGATATGCTTTTCGCAAAAATAGATTTATTGATGAAAAGACTGGAGGAACAGGCCCAAGATAAAGACGCCATGATGGGCACCGTCCAGGCCATGGACTCACACATGATGTGTGAGGTCTGTGGGAACGTTGACCATTCGGGGAATGATTGCCCCAAAACCCGCAAAGAAGCTGTCTTCATCAACAATGGGTTTCGCCAACTAGGTAATAACAGGTGGAATAACCAGTCCCGCCCACAAGGTAATTCAAACTTCAATTCTAATTATAATTCGAATCAACCTTCTTCAAAAGACTTGGTACTAGGCCAAGCAAAAATAAATGAAAGTTTGACCAAGAAGCTCACAACTAATGAGAAAATTCTAGAAAATATAAATTCTCAGATTGAAGGATTAACATCTGCTGTTAAGAATCAAATGAGCTTCAATAAATTGGTTGAAACATAATTAGCTCAAATTGCTGCTGCTATACCTGTTTCTGATTCGGGAAAGATTCTGGGGCAACTTGAAACTTCTCTCGAATCTATTAAAATAGCCTCAATGAAGTTCGGTAAACCTCTATGTCAGGTGAACTATGATTATCTCCTAGATCCACCATTCATTGCCAAGAAAGAAGATCATGTCCGCCCAACAATCACATGCTCGATCAGCCCAAAAGTCTTTGACAACGCTTTCTGCGACCTTGGAGCAGGCATTAACATCATGTCCAAGGTAATATATGATAAAATACTAGGTGGACCTTTGTCCACTACATGTTTTTTATTGCAGATGGTGGACCAATCTACATGGAATCCAGAGGGATTATCCAAGGACATCTTGGTAAAAATTCAAAATAGCTACGTAGCCACGGACTTCGTCGTTCTAGATATGGGCCACAATGAGGAAGTTCCCCTCCTCCTGAAGAGACCATTTCTTAACACAACTAATGCAGCCATCCACGTGGGATCAGGGCATGTTAACTTTCATATTCAAGGCTGAGCACTAAAATGCCCATTGAATGGGTATAACATTAACAAATATATTAAAAACTAGCCTAAGAAATAACCACATAAAGGGATCAAACAGGTGTGGCAAGTAAAAGGATCAACATCCATGTCCACTTCTCTAGGCACGGATGTACCTTCATCAAGCAAGAAATGAACGAAGAAGAGTCCTAATCATTGGACTTTAAAAGGTGAGTCCTTGCCAAAGGTAAATTGGTAGTTATCTTTTATAATTACTCTAAAACTTTGAATTCCTAGTTTATGCATTAATAAAGGACAATGCAATAATACTAGTAAAAGGGTTTGCCTGAAAATTGCCTCTTCCCATATTTTGTACAAAGTATGCTTTGGTTTGGGTATGATTTTTCCTAGCAATCATACTTTCATAGGCTTTTTAAATTAAACATGGTGCTTAGATTAATTACCCTACCTTTATCAAATGTTCAATTTGATCATTGTACCAAAACTGCTATGTATAGACAATAGTTGAATAAACAACAATTCTGGCAAACCATCTATATACACACCTAAAAATTACCTTTTATCACCATCGAATAAACCTTAGTCGTCTTCCAATGTTCTACAAAGTAAGTTTTGGTGTAGGTGTGATTCTTGCGTGATCATACTTTCATAGACTTTTTAAATTAAGCAAGGTGCTTAGATTAATCAGTCTATCATGATCAATATGTTAGCTTGATCATTGTACCAAAACTACTAAACATAGACACTAGTTGATACACTAAATAAAAATAAACAAATAACCTACCTCAAAATCATCTCCGGGCTTCGAGCTAGCTTGGGGGAGGATCCCTGTAGAGATAAGTAGTATCCTTTAATTTCCGCATTCTAATTTTTGCATTATTGATTTTCTGCATTTATTTAATTATTAGCATTTCAATTTTTTTGAAAAATATAAAATTCCAAAAAAATAAATATGATAAAAACAACAAAAATAGTTATTCCACTCTCATATGTGATTTAATAATGTTTAGTTTCTCTTATATTGAAATGATGAATAGTTGCTCTGTCTATAATTCATCTGTGCCTAGGATGTAACTTAGTATTCCCCAAGATTTAAGTTTGTTGGCTAAATTGTCTCATCCTAAAACTTAAAACTTGTGGGTTGTAAAAGCATGATCCTTTTCTAAGTTGTTGCAAGTGAGAATATGGTAACTAGAATATGCTATGACTTTATTCTAAGATAAACTTGACATCTGGAGTTTTTATTTTAAAAATGCTAAAATCAAAAGTTCCTCAACGGTTATGAATTCCTACCACGGCCATATGACATAATTCGATTCTAAACCTTAGTCATATGCTACTTATATTCACATTGAGTTTTGTCAAATTATTGTGACCATTGTTGAGATTCTCGCCATGCACCCATGATCAGGATTCACGAATACCCACAAATAAAATGCTAACTCTTACACTAAGAGTTACGCAAAAACATGCTATTTTCCATCCACCAAATAAAAACTCCATTCATTTGTCATGAGTCCTTCTCTCCAAAGTTTTTATATGCCAAAAGAAAGTATGGGGCTATGCTAAAAAAGAGAGAGAGACACATGAAGCTCTTAAAATAGCAAAAGAAAAACAAAAAAATATGGAACACATGAAGGTTCCAAGTGTTGAAAAGAAAGGAATAAAGATAGCCCATACTTCTAAGGCAATTATCAAAAGAGAGAAAATCATGATCAAAGGAGTACCAAACATATTAGAATTAGGAAAATATTCCACACACTTGCACATCTTGATCAAAGTGTATGACTTGTATCTCCTTAGATCCAGTTTTTGACTTAGCAATATATGTGATGTAAGTATGCCTCTCATTCATACCTACCTAAAACTCCACTCAAAGCCTTTTAGAAATAGGATGAAAAGAAGGCAAAACAATGCCTTGGTGAGGATCATACACATTGAACGATCGAGTGAATCATTTGAGGAACTTACATTTTATTTTGCAAACACATAAAACCACCAGATAGAAGGTTGATCAAAGAATGAATGATTGGTAATTCTGTTAAAACCATTCTATCTTGCAACCACCTAAGACTTGAAAAAGCAATAAGCCCCACAGGGATTAAGTTAAAGGGGTGGATAGAATGCTAAACTTATTTAAATTGAAGAAGAATACTTTGTTATAGGCATGGCACTTGTGAATTATATTTGGCATAGTAGCAACTCCTGATCAACAACCAATAACTTAGCTATTTGCTCAGGACGAGCAAAGGTTAAGCTTCAGGATCTTGTTGGCGGTCATTAACGATCAAATCCGACCGCCAACTAAGGTACAAAAAGAGGAGAAATTGGCAATATATAAACACATATGCATTTACTATTAACCAAGTTCCACATGTATTTGGAGAACATTATTTTGTAGGTCACAAATGCAAATACATGGAAGATTTCACCGAAAGGCGCTTTTTGACGCTGATTTACGTAAAGAAACAAGGGAGATGCCCATCAACTCGACTCAAACCGGGCAAAGCACCATGGGGAAGCAATCTAGGTCTAGCCCAAAGCCTGCCACGTGAAGGCAGTGGCAAGGCAGCATGGTTAAGGGGTGGCCGACCCCTAGGGGTGGGCGACCCCCTGCCAGCACTGCTCAGCCACCCCTTCGACAGGTGGTGGCATGGCTCCATGCTATAGCGGTGGGAACCAGTCCTCACGCCAGGAATAGCCTCCAGCACCGCCTATCTCTATGTATAAATAGAGGGGTACCCCTCCCTCTACAAAACAAACTCAACTTGAGCATCATGTCACACACCACTATCTCACTCCCTTCTAGTAGTTGTAGTTTTACTTTTTAGTAGCTTTAGAGCAAGGCAAAGCTCCCTTGGAGAGCTTGGCTCCTTGGAAGAAGAGAGCTTTGGGTATGAACAGAGATATGAGTTCTTCCAAAGTTATGCTCTCATATTACATTTATAGTCATGCTTATGAACTAGAGTATAGTTGTTATGTTATAATCTTGATATATGAACTAGTCTATAGTTTGTATGTCATGAGAGTAGCATACATGACTTTATGCTTAACTACTCATATAACTTATATGATCGGAATTAGAGCTAAGTTGAGGTGGCGGTTCATCATGCCGTCAGGTGTGCCCAAGTCCTTTACCTATCGATCCGTAGGGTCAGGGACCCGGGGGGATTTGGGTAGTTTCTGTATACACAAGCAAGGTGCATGGGTATGGAGAGACAGGTGAATGCATTGTCCCTTTCCATGGTTGAGGTGGTAGGCGGCACGTTGTGAAAGCCCTTTCCATCCCTTGTAATCCCCCATGTTTGACTGGGGTGTAGAAGTCTAAATTGTCATATGAGGTTGCTGGTAGACTAGTACTCGATGGCCTCCTGACCAACTTCACACTTAGCCCTAATACTAATTATGTAATTTGTATGATCATTAACTAATCTTTGTATGACTATACTAGACCAATGCCTACTCAACTTAGGATTATTCTTTTATTCTTTCTCTTTATTTTTATCCTTTGAGGAATGCCAAGTGTGTGTCCACTATCTTGTGAATACCATTCTTACCCCTGTTATAAACATTGGTGCACTTGCAAGCATTATTATTCAAGTTCATATCCATACTAGAATTTTAATCAAATGCCTTTCTTTGGGAAAATATAAATAACGGTACCCTAAATACTTCAGGGTGAAATGCTACAATGATTGCTCCGTGCGCTTGTGGATAAATATCTAAAATTGTTAAGGAACTATCAAGGCACTTCTGGCATTGTTGCTAGGGATAAAAACTTAGTAACGATGCTCGGTCTTGCCTACCGACATTTCTAGCGCAATTGCTGAGGATGGATTCAAACCCCATTCTTTGTAGTGACGTTAAGAAATGCCAACAGTAGACTTGAGGGCCACCGAAGATGAGCATGGAGCTTCTGGTGGCTACATCATGGCCTTGATCATCATCACGGTCTCCTAAGTACCCTTCTTGATCTGTTCGCCTCTCGGCTTCCAAAACAACACGCTTATGATAAGCGACACAGTCTTTGGCAAGGTGGGTCACAATGAAGCCATGATTCTGACATGGGTTGTCCATGATCCTTTCGAACAAGTCTCGATAAGCCTGCCTCTTATGAGGGATTGAGGCTATTCTCGGGATGGTATACTTGAGCCTGATCGGTGGCTGAACCTGCTTTCCAGGAGCTGTTGAATGTTGGGTAGGGCTACGAGTATCGCGCTCCTATTTCCATATGTCGATCAACAAGCGAGCATCATGCCCATCCCCTGGTCGACCATAGATTGGGTTGGGGGCGATATGGTCTAGGTCCTCCCATTGGTCGGCCCTTAGTCCCCGGAAGGCGTTGCCGACGTTCACGCAGGGCAGGCCCATGGCGTGCCTCGGGAGTCTCCCGACTAAACTGTGACTTCCGAGTCATCGGGTGCATCATTTGTTCGGCCTTGGGAGCCGATTGAAGCAACCTGACAGTCCCATAGGGACGATTAGCCAAGTTTTGGCCACCCACGGGATGGGTGCACTCGACTTGAATTTGCTGAGTGTTAGGAGATTGGTTGAGCTGTTGTCAAAGGTGATTGTTCTCTGCTTTGAGATCGTCGTTCTGACAAAGGAGACGCAGGCACGCTTCATCGCTGGTTTCGTATGGAGCGTCTGAGACAGTAGCGTCTCTTGATTGTGGAGTGGCGCTTTCGAGCGTGAGCTTCACGAGTGCTTCTTGAGGTGGCTTGGGGTCTTGTAGATTCATATAACACTTGGGTTGCTCTTCGGACTTCATGCCTCCCTCTTCGGGTAGTCCCTCCTCTAGCTCTGGGTTGTCGAGGAGGAACTGATCATACTCGTCAAGATTGAGATCCAGGATAGGCTCGTCACCCTCTACATGTTCCCAATCTTCCAGCGTATTGGTCATGTCTTGGTCACCATTGGCAATCATCCCAACGAACTGGTTGACCAGGTGGTCGAAACGCTCGGGTGAGTGAGAACCACAGATAGAATGATCCTCGCTACGAGGTTTGGTAGGTTCCGCCAAGGCTTGTTGAAGCTAACTAGAGTAGGTTGCTGCCGTTTTCCTTAACTCGGCCGGAAAGCCAGGAAGGAAGTAATCGGGTGGCAATTGTAGATCCGATCGGGCGGTCCAGTTTGGATCTGCCTAGAATCGGAGGGTGGCCTCGATATCGCTCTCTTGGGCAAGCTTGGTGAAGACGTCGTGTCCATGGTGGTTGAGATGTTGGGCAAGAGCGCAAGGCCCAACATTCATAGCTTCCTCTAATCCAACGAAGAATGCGTAGATCAGGGAGGCTGCTCCTCCTCCTCCATGGGGAGTTTGGGTTCTTGCACATGCAAGTCCCCAAACTGGTCGGCGATGAAGTTGAGGCTGCCGAAGGTGATCTTCTCGCCCGACTGCATCCTTTCCACAGCGTCGTCGATGTTGATTATGATTCCCATCTAAAACACGATATTAATCTAAACGCGAAAAGGCCCCTACCTGGCGCGCCAACTGTCGGATTATTTAGCTCCGACAATGCCTAGCAACATGATCGCGTAGATTGATCCACATGGTTGCAAACGAGACGCAGAGATTTATACTAGTTTGGGCCCCCGAGAAGTGAGTAAAAGCCGTACGTCCAGTTGCTACTTCTTCTTTGTATTCGTATGCTTGGTTACAGGGGTCGTTGCTCCTAACTACGAGGTAGATTGGAATGAGGCGATGGTGTCGTGGTGGATGTGACGATCGCGGAGTCCTTACCCCTCGTTATATAGGCAGAGGGGTAGGGTTACAACGAGGGCGATCGGTGCTACAGATTGGATTCCAAGTTTGTTACAACAAATCAATTCTATCCTACCATAGCTGTGATGGCGGCAGATATCCTTGATACATCATGATCTCCAAGTTGGTAGTTGCGCCTAGGCTTCGCGGGCTTGCTCCTTGGTCGTCCTCCATTGATGGGCCAGATATATGGTCGGTGAGGGTACCCCAGACCCATATCTCTGACACATTGTGAGGGCGAGTCTATTATAATATGTTTGTATATTGATATCCTAATCTTTGGTATAAACATTGATGTAGTTAATGAGGTCAAGTCTTTTTCTATCAAAGAGTTTTGGCATAAAAGATGTAAGAGAAGCTGATGTGATTCTAAACATCAAGCTTATTAAAGGTAGGAGTGAGATTATTTTGTTGCAATCTCACTATGTTGAGAAGGTCTTGAGCCTGTTCGGCTTTATGGATTGTAAGTCTTCTCCAACATCTTATGATCCTAGTGTGACTTTGAAAAGGAACAAGAGGACAACTAGAGACCAATTGAGGCACAAGACCAGATATTTGGATAAATTTTTGAAAATCTATTTATTATAAGATTTTAGATATTTATCAATAAAAATATTTCTTGTCCGATTTACTTTCTTAAACTTTTAACTTAGTTCGATTTACCCCCTCTAACATGAAACGATTTCGGTAATGCTACAAAGCGGACGTCCGTCTGGACGGAAGGACCGCTCTGTCCTCGCTCCCTATGCCTAGGCCAAATGGCCAGCAGCCCAACCGGCCACACCAATTATTTTCTCCTCTCTCTTACATGCGGGCCCGAACATTAGCTCTGTTCTCCTTCCTCTAAACAGAACGCTTGGTGATGCTCGCTCAGACGAGAGCATGCGTGCTCCTTCCTACACCCGCTCCTCAACCCGGTCCACACCGACTCCCCACCGCCCACCCCGACGGGCCGTGGCTACGCGCGTCACTCCCGTCTCTGCGCCCCGCCACCACGTTGTTATCCCCATCGCTCCTCGCAGGTAACCTCTCTGACCTCGGCGAGATCGGCAGCTCCTTTCGACCGCCGTGTGTGGCAGTGGCTGGGAAGGGGGCCGTCCATCGGGCGGGCCCAAGCCAAGTGCGAGCATAAACGCAGTAGCGCGGTGGCTGCTTTGCCAGACCGTGCCACCATCCATAGTCGTCAATTGGTCGAATCGGTCGTTTCGCTTTGCTCTGCGTTGTCCGAAGAAGAAGAATGATAGGGTGAAAACGCATGTTGCAAGCGTATGTTTCAAGTATTTCAGATGTTTTAGAGATATGTTGTAAGTGTTTCATGCAGATGTAGCAAAAGTAGATCAGGATGTTGCAATGGTTGTACACATATGTTGCAAACTTCTGTTCTCAATGTTTCATCTGTTTTTCCAGACGTATGTTGCAAGTGTGTTTATTTGGATGTTGCATATGTTTCACACATATGTTGTGACTGTTTTATCTATATGTTGCGTGTGTTTTACAATGGTTTTTAATTGTTTTAAGATGTTTTTGTAAGTATTTCGATATGTATGTTTTAATTATTTCATCTGCCTTTAGACTTATGTTATAAGTGTTGTATTTTGATGTTTTTTCAAAAGTAGATCGAATATTATATCTTCATCCTCGCTTTCTGCTGCCTCGGCTCGGTATCTCCTCCCAGCACCAGGCATCCACTGCCCCTCCCTGTTTTCTCAATGCTATGCTGGTGATGTTTGGAACGGCACGAGCGGTGTGAGCACGCGAAACAGCATGGAAAACACGCGCGGGTGTCCGGACGTCTGCGCACTAGAAACCCCGAAACGATTTACCACTTCTAACGCCGTGTCCTGCGGCTCTCTTTGCATCTGCATGCTGCACCACAATCACACAGTCACACGGCTGACGGCACAAAGGTCAACCGAGGAACAATCTGGGTTCTGGAATCCAGCTCCACTGGGCACTGCTAGCCATCCGTCCTCCGCTCGTTGACTTATACACGCACAGGGCGGCGCATCCCAATCCAAAAGCCAAGCGAGCGAGCCAGTGGGCTCCCAATTCCGCTGCTCCAATTCCACTCGGCATGGCTCCGCAGGTACGGGCTGGATCGTTTCTAGGGTTCTCGATGCTTTTTTGTTGTGTCTTGTGCCATTATTCCTTGTGCTCATCTGCTTTCAATATTATTAGGCGTGGGTCGTGGCGGAAAACGGCGAGGACCTCCAACGATCCAGGGAATTCCTGCCGCTCTCTAAGCTTGAAGGTAATAAGGTGCTCATGTGGACTCTTGCCTGCTTTATCTGTTGGATTCCTGGTAATTTCGTATTTGGTACCCCGTACCCCTCCTAAACCTAAAAGTTCGACCCAATCTACGGCTTGCTACTTATTGATTTGTCGGAGATTGTCCTTTCGTTATGAGGATATATTCAAGGCTTTTCGCTGTTACTGCGAAATTGTTAAGCCTTTCTGCTTTGATGCAAACACACCTGTTTGAAGACGGAAGTCGTATGCAATTAGTTCATCAAGGTTTTTAAAAAAAAAATAAAGAGCAAGCTTTATTAGCAGCGTTGTGCTGCAATGTTGGTGAAAACCTCACCAATTACAGATAATACAGCTGCCTTTGTAGGACAGCTATTACCATGGCTAGCATTGGTACAAGTGAGCTGTAATTGATTACAACTTAAGCTCATTGATCTAAACGTCTGAGTTGCTAGGATGTGAGCAGTTCTGTTTAGATCTCTGTGAATCTTGAAGATCCTTCCATTGACTGTCGAAGAATAGTTGATGAAGCTTTGAGTGAAACTCTTGATATTCCAGGCCGGCGGATGAGTGTGATCACTTCCATTTAGGAATGTCACAAGCTGCTCATTGTCTGATAAAAACATCGGGCTGTTGATACCTAGCACAGAGGCAATCTTAGCTGCAAGAACCAAGCCCGCAGCTTCAGCAATTAGTACCGAGGCACAGTTTTGCATTGATGCTTTGATGTAGATTGCTGACGATCCACCTGGTTGAGTGTTTAGGAAGAACACTCCTAGCCCAGCTTTCCTTGGTACCTGCATTGAAGAATCTGGCTGGATGGATGCATCTGTGTGGCACCGTATGCCAGGCAAGAGTGCCGGCTGTGACACATTTGGTTGAGTTGATATTAGTGAAGTTATATTCAGCTGATGGCTCTCAGCTGAAACATCTGCGAGTCCTGGAGACACCGTTCCTGCATTAGAAAAAGTATTACCTTCATCAAGTGATCTAAGCATTGCTGCCAGCATTGTGTTCCTGCAGGAGCTGATCGCATAGTATATGCTTGATTCATTCCTATGGGGCTTCGATGATCATGCACATAATGATAGCTTCTTTGCACGTCTGCTAGAGATATGGCTTGCTGAACACAGAGGTCAGCAATATCATCTGTACTCCGATGATTCCCTTCACCTGCAAGAGAAAAATTGTTACCTTGTTCATTTGGCCTGTTCTGTATGACCAGGCCTCTGCTTTGATGTGACAGCAACATGCCGCTGCCCTCCTGATGTCCTCCTGCTTCTTGCTCCTGATTGCCCTGCAAGCATAGTTTTGCATATAGAGTAAATGCACTTGGGAAGCATGTACTGCTTCACGCTCCTGTGCCAACCCCATGTGTCGATGCTGATTAAGGGGGTGAGTCATATGCTGTGCTTGCACAGTTTGACCGAGATTTGGGACCTGTGCTCCTGATATGTTTGTTGCTGATGTACCTGTATTTGCAGCATTGCATTCGTTTCTTTGTATCTGTACCTGTTCTCTATCCATTTCTCCCTGTTCTCCATCATGCTGCTGCTTTTGTTGAGCCTGCAAGCTTTGGTTTTCTAGAATGAACAGAGTTGTTTTGATGTCAGCCGCTACAGCATTATGCACCTGCCATACTAACCATGTTTTATTATTGAAGCGAGCATCATTTCTAGCTTTCCATATGTACCATAAAGTTGTGAAAATTATTTGAAAATGGTCTTCAGTGGTGTTCTGATCAATAAGAATTGATAAAATTTACTGAACTCCATCCAATTCAAGAGGTAAAGCAGAAGTGCATCTGGGGGGATTAGAGGAAAACCAGACAGCCCTGGCAAAAGGGCAATGAAAAAACAAGTGGGCATCATTTTCTAGCTGGTTACAGTTAGTGCATTCCTTTTTAATTTTGTCAGTGAATCTTCCAGCTCTAATGCCTGTTGCTAAAGCTCTTCTTATCAGTCTCCAAGCAAAAGTTTTGATATAAGGAGGAATCTGTTTGTGCTTCCAAATCCTTCTAAGTATTGAAATAGCCTGATCAGTGACTCCCCTGGCCCCATTCCTAGGGGTTTGACCGTGCAGGAGAGAGTTTAGGTGTCTAAAAGCATCTTTACTAGTGCAAGTACCCTTTTTTGAAGATTTCCATCGTATGATATCAGGCTGGTTGGAAGGAACAATGTGGGTATTATTGATGATCTGAGAAGCCTCATCAGTGAAGATGTTGGAAATAAGTTCAGTGTTCCAGGTGTGAGAATCTGGGTTCTTTAAATCTTCAATGGATTGGGGCAATGGCATATGAGTAACAGGTAGATTGAGGTGGTCGTGGATAGTCTTCCCAGATGTCACACCAAGGAGTAGACCTGATACTGGAGTCACCCTTATGAATCTGAACAATGCAATTCTGAGTAAAGCTATCTTTAATTTGAAGGATTGAGGACCAAAAGGGAGATCTAGTAGGGTTATGTTTGGCTAGCCAAAAGGATGTGTTAGGGTAGTACTTGGCTTTAAGAATGGAGCTGAGAAATTGATCCTTTTCAGTAGCAATATTCCAAGCAGCGTGCATGATTAAACTTTTGTGAGCAGTGGGTAGATCCCTGACTGATAGACCACCTTGATCTTTTGGCTGACAGATGTCTTTCCAGGAGCGGAATTGGAAAGGAGTGGAGTGATTATCTTCTTGAACTCCGGCCCACCAGAATCTACAGATGATGGTTGTCGTTTTATCCATGAACTTTCTGGAGAAAAGAATAGTAGACATATAGTAGATGGGTATGGAGGCAAGGACAGAATTGATGTAAGTTAGTCTCCCTGCATGGTCCAATTTGTTAGCTTTAAGGTTGTTAAGTTTAGCTTTAAACTTATTAATAATGAAAGCGTAAGCTTTGTTTTTGTCAGCTTGATTAAAAATTAAGGGGTGACCTAAATGAATGGCATTAGGAGTAAGGTCAGCCACAGGGAAAATTGCTTTGACATCCTCTTTTTCCTGAGAACTCACATTTTTACTGAATAGAATAGCGGATTTGTTGAGGTTAGGAGATTTGGCCTGATTCATCACAGAAGCTCCGCAGGATTCTTCCAATATTAGCAGCTTCAGTAGTGTTTGCCTGACCACAAATAAGGAGGTCATCCCCAAAAAGAAGTGAGTGAATTTGAGGGCATTGGTCACCAAGTTTGATCCCATGAATATTGTTGGTGTGATTGGAGCTTTGTAGTCTGATAGAGAGCTGTCGGGTTCATAAACCCGGAGTCCCTCATGGACTGGCTTCCCAGCAAAGGCTCGGCCCAGCACATGACGTCGCGAACAAACGCGCAACTCCTGGGCTGGCCCAAAAACTTAACGACAGGCCAGAACGGCGCTCGCTCGCCTCCGACTCCGGCCCGCCTCTCCGACCGGAAGGCCTCACTTCCGACTCCAGCCCGCCTCTCCGATCGGAAGGCCTGGCCAAGGAGGAACGACGCCCGCTTCCGACTCCGACCCGTGTCTCCGACCGAGGATACACTGAACCTCTGCTTACAGCTCTTTTCCGACTGGCGCAGTCGGAGCTGACTGGCACCAACCAACCGGGGACGCCCGCTCGGTGAGGACCGGGAAACGGGCGGAGCAAGTAAGACAGGACGCTCAAGTCAACCGCAATACCGAGGACCGTACCCTGTACACCTACAGGACAGTACCGACAGGGCATGTCAGAAGGGTGCCCTGCAACCTTCCAGGCATGTCACAACCCAAGCAGTGTTGTGGGCGCCGAAGTTTTACCCTACAGTGTTACGGGCGCCATCAATTCCCAAACCAGACGAACACGGTAAGACTCCCCTCATGCCTCTGGGCATCAATAGTGTTGTAGGCGCCGTCATTTACCATACATAGTGAACACGGTAAAACCTCCCACATGCATCTGACAATAACAGTGTTGTGGGCGTCTACCATCATCTTATACCCGACGGCGTGGGCAACAAGACTTACCAGCATACGTACCCTCTCTCTCTCACTTGTAAGGCCGTCCCCTTCATCTATAAAAGGGGATGCGCTCTCTCCCAAAGGAGATCAGTTCACTCACACTCCAACGATCCGAACGGCCAAGGATTCCAACGAACAACAGACGTTCGAACACTTAGCACATGGCAGAGCTCCCGTCACTTTCGGCCCTCTGACCAGAGTCCGACCGGACTTCTCGCATCCCCATCTTTCTCCCTTCCGTTTGTAACCCCACAGCAAACTTCGAGCACCTGGGCTCAGGAATAAAGTCACCGACCGACTCAAACTAGACGTAGGGCACGTTGCCTGAACCTGTATAAACCTTATGTCATTGAGTGCTAGGCCACATCCGATCACAACGTACGGCAAAACTATAAATATTTATGTGTTGGTCACTTTCTGCACCGACAGTTGGCGCCGTCCATAGGGAGGAGGCTGTATGTTCACGCTTTTGGTCATCGGATGACCCATCCTTCTGCCATCATCGCCATGGTGGGCTCAAGCGATACGACTCGCTTCGGCTCACTAGAGTTCCCCGCACTCCCACCTGTTGGGATGTGGGGGGCCTCCCGTCTTCGAGCCGTCCCAGGCCTTCCTCTTTGGAAACCTGGACATCCTCGCTGACTGGCTCGGCATACTACACCTCCATGAGGAGGCACTTGTTCCAGCGCCCATCGGAGGGGCGCCCTTCGTCGGCTCCGGGACTCCCGGCAACTTCAACGACGAGGCGCCTGCGCTTCATTCCGAGCAAACGCTCTACTCAAACCCCGCTGTGAGTAAAGTACATGTTGTTATTTACTTGTTGTTTACCATCTTCCGCCAATTATCCGGAGGGACCCCGTTGTCCGCGCCGTGACCGCCATGCAACCGGTTCACCTACGGCCTCGCGTCCCCCGCGGATGCGTACGCTCGGGGGCTCCGAAGGATGCTGGCGCCGCTCCTTCTCACATCCGAACTCGTGGGAATGGCGAGCTATGCTCCCACCACTTTCCACGAGCTCCTGGATGACGAGGTTGAGAGCGACGGCTCCAGCATTGGCGACGTGGCACCTAGCCACCGTCCGTCCCGGGAGTGCGCTATGGCGGACGCTCCGGGACAGCCGCCGGTGGTAGCGGAGTCCTTGCAGACTCACACCCCTTCGGACCCTTGTGCGGGGGCCCTCGCGGTCGCATAAGAGCACGGCGAGGAGCTATGACGACGGCGGCAGAACCAGCCGCCACCTGCGTCGGCGCGCTCGGCGCACCACGGTGCACCCCGTGCGCGTGACCCGACGAGCGGCGCTCGGGGTCACGCCCGCTAGGTTCAGCGCAACATCGTGGACGGGAACGATCCCCCATAGTTCGCCCGGGCCGGCCAGAACATCGCCGTTGCAGCGATGATTCTGCACGGCGTCCCCGAGCCTGTCGACCCCCAGGAGCGAGCGGTCCATCGGAATCTCCGGGTGCTGGTGGAGACCATCGCCGTTCAACAGGCGGAGAGCTCCGCATCGCGATACCGACTTGCGGCCTCTCTCCCCACCAGGGGAGTGGGGACGCACCAGACAAATCGCTCCATCCGCTCACCGCTACAGCCGCCGAGCGTGGCACAGGAGGCCGCAGTTGCACCGCGGTTCGACCCGGTGCCTGCTCCACACCGGCCCCCTATGCGCGAACGGCTCGGACCGAACCAAGACGCTCGCAGCGTCATCAACAACCGGCGTTGGACCCGGCATGACGATGACGTCCATCGGGCGACGCTGAGGGCAGGCAACGTGGACCCCGGCCGGACCGACGAGGGGAGCAGTGGAACGCCCCCCAGACATGGTCGCCGGCCCGACGACCGGAGTCCCAACCCGCATGGCCCGGGACTGCGGGCCTTTGGCCGACGCATCCAGAGAGCGCCGTTCCCATAGCGCTTCCGACCGCCCACCAACATCGTCAAGTACACCGGGGAGACGAACCAAGGGTGTTGATACATCATTTTAGTGATCTCTACTTGCATAGTATTTAGAGATTCATTAGGTGATTAGCGTAGGTGCTTTGCGAAGTGCTTAGGTTGATTCGACCATCGCTTATACGCTTGCTATAGGATTAGGCCTAGTGTTTAGTGAGGTTTGCACACCTCTTACCACTCGGTGCTTGCGCGCACCATTGTTGTACATCGAAGGGGCTTGTAGTCTTGTGAGATCACACCAACCGCGTTTGTGGTGTGGCCGCCACCGTGTACCGAAGGGAACAAGGCCCGCGGCGGTTCGGTCGGAAGCTTGATAGTGAAGACGGCAGGGAGCGGTCTAGGAGAGGCACACCGGAGACCCACTTGCGCGTGGGGAAGGCCCGGGGCTATCCACGGAGTTATCCGACCGGGAGCTTAGCCCATGCGAGGGATTCCTTGCGAGGGGCTTCAACGAGGACTAGAGAAAAGCTTGCGCGCTTCTCGATATTTTGGTAAAAATACCGGAGTGAGGATAGGTGTTTGGTAGGAAATAAGGATTGTAAGCAAGGATTGGAACCAAACACCAAGCCAATTCTTGTCTAACCTTGCCCACTTAAGGTGAGGCAATCGTTGCCCACATAGCTTGATATGATAAAGGAACTGAACAAGTGAACATGCACCTATGATAAAGGAATTTCATCTATTATATGCCCCGGTAAATCCTTGCTACTTGCTAGCATGGACATCAAGATAAAAAGTTCGAAACACGTCTCTCTTCTATATTCTCTCTCAGCAAGGCAACTGCCCTTTATCCACAAGTATGAAAATTTATCCATTGGGAAAAATCTGTCCATAGGGAAATTTTTATCCACATAGACATTTTTTAATACGGACAGATTTTCTAGTATCACAAAAAGAATCTTGTACAAATCTCCAAGCATCATGTAAAGGATACCGTTGTCCTAAACGATAATGGAGATGATTTGATATGCTTGTTGACATTGCTTCAACCATCGTCCCTAGGTACGTATGCTATAGGAATGGTTTGTTTGCCTATACCAAATGAAATATACTCTTCTTGTTCTGAATTATAAGTTACTTTTCTAGATGTATAATTGTATCTATACTTTTTTTAGAATTTTAGGGTCGAGCCCCCGTCTATTAACCAAAGTCAACAGACAATGTACCTTATTACAGCATTGCATATAGTATTGCCATCTGAAAACAGCTTTAGAGCTAGTCCCAACATCCACTGAAACCGGCACTACCACCAACTCAAAAACTAAACTCCCAGAAAAGGAAACTTCAACAGACAAGATACTTAATAGACGGAAACTTAACGTCTCAGCACCAAACTTGATATCTTCACTTTCTCCAGCATGGATCTTCTGCCGAGTTAAACGATGTGTCAAGCCCGAACACTGTTGTCTTCCCAGCAACGCCAATTTGCAGAGTTTACTTCCAGTTGAGCCATAAAACTTGGGAGGCCTCCTTCTTGATCAGCATCACCTTCTGTCTCAGGACCTTCCTCTTCTCTTCTGGGCAAAGAATTTCCCAGTTTTGTAAGGTGACCGCCGTCCTGTAGAGAAGTATAGCCATACTTTAATTTTATCTATGCTACCTGTCGGACGTCTGATGAACCGCACAAACATCATACGGCTTTTCACCCCCACCGCTCGCTCTTGCTCGCATGTATATTAAAAAAATATAAAAAAGCTTATCCCTTCACTTCCTCCTCCCCATCCTTACCCCTTCCACGTTCGGTGTCCTCTCCCATCAGGAGCCTCTAACGCCCGCAGATCCGGTGGCCCTTTCCCCCACCGCCACGACGAGATCCATAGAGCACGAGCGAGATCCACTTGCTTCTGGCGAGATCCATGGAGGTGGTGCGGCGGTGTTGCAGGCGGGGAGTGGGCGGCTCTCCCCCACCCCGGCGCGTGCACCCTCCCCACCCCTCGCAGCACCCTCTCTCACCCCGACGACCGAGCTCCCCACCACCTGGCGGCCATGGCGCTCCTCGCCCCACATCCCCAACAGTCGCTGCCGAGCCAAGCCCAGTACTGGTGACGGTGGTGCTCGCGCGCAGCCACTCACCGCCGGCTCCCACCCCGTCGCCTGGAATCGACCGGTCCAGGCCTCTCTCCCCTTATGTTGCAAATATATGTTTTAATTGTTTCAGAGATTTTAGAGGTATATTGCAATTATTTCATATGGATGTTGCAAAAGTAGATCGGGAGATGTTGCACATGTTGCATGTTGCAAGTGTTTTAGATGCATGTTGCAAGCGTTTGTTCAAAATGTTTCATCTGTCTGTAGACGTATGTTGCAAGCGTTTTAATCTGGATGTTGCAACAGTATGTTCCAAAATGTTTCATCTGTTGGTGTCTTCTGTTGCAGCAAGTGTTTTCATGTTGTAAGTTGCATGTGCTCTATCTGGATGTTGCATATGTTTACACACATATGTTGCAATTGTATATTTCAGACATTTCATCTGTTTCAGATGTATGTTGTATTTAAGTGTTTTCATATTGCACGTGTTTTATGCTATTAGGAGAGTCAGGGGGCACCGGGGAATGGGGGCGCGGCGAGCCGGTGGCCGGTAGACGTGGCGCGCGACGAGCCAGGGGTCGGCGGTCGAGGGCACGACAGAGCAGGGGTGGGGCGAACAAATGAGGATGGGGGACGGGGAGCGCGGATGGGGGCGGGTCAGGCGTTAGGGCGGGCGTGTTAGGCGTGAGGGGGGCGGCGAGCGTGTCAGGCGTGCGGGGCGGGCGTCCGATGAAATTCATCTCAATCGAACGTTCGCTACCAATACCCTATGTACTATGTTTAAATATGTATTTATTTCCTCTAAAAATTGTGTATTTAAAAAAGACGAAACGGCTTATAATTTAAGCTGCGTTCGGCAGGCTGGCTGCTACCGCGCTGCTGGCTGTTGCTGCGCAAAACTGACTAGCAAGCACTGTTGAGGTAGGCAGAAAAACAGCCAGCCACAGCTACAACCAGCCGAACGAAGGTTCGGGTTCGCCGTGAACGCGTAAGTACAAAGCTTTAACAGGAGGCAAATCGATCTTTGCCATCATTTTAATCATCCACACCTGGCGACTGAGTTCGCCGTGAACGCGTAAATAACCAAAGTTTGAAGCTGTAGTTCCAAATGTCCTTGCCCTAAGGATGACACGCGTCGCCATGATCACGAGGAAAAATATCTACTGCCTCCTGAATGAATCTTTGCTGACTTGGCACCCGAATGTGCTGTTAAAAAAGAATAAACTTTCCTGACAATGGGCCAGGGCTGATGCGTTGTGGGCCTCCGATTGGGCCTCCGCTCGCTGACTCTACCACGCGGCCACTTGCGCCGTCGTGATCGTGCTCTTCTCGCCCGGCAAGGCATCGTCTCGCCTCTCCAGAACCTTCCGAGGGCAGAGTGCTCGCCGCGTGGTCTAGAACCTTCCACAACCCTCGCGACGTGTCTCGACGCGCCCGTACGGCGGGGTATTTAGGTGTCCGGCCACCGCCCACCGGCCGACCTTCTCCCGATTTCACCGGCCATTTTCCCCGTTTCACAGCGGCGAATATCTCCCATCTCTCTCCCCTTTCCACCTCGCTTCTTCGCTGCAACACCTCCCGCCCACCCCGAGAAGAAATATCCTAGAGCGCCGACCCGAACACCCGATTCGCTCCTCGTCCGGCCAATTCGTGCTCCTAAATCGCTCGAATCGAGTTCTTGCTTCGGGTTGCGTGCCGCAATCGGGGCGCTTGGCTCCCGCGAGCCGGGTTCTTGGGCCTGGGCGGTGGCCATGGACCCGTCGGTGGCGCCGGGCATTGTCAAGGAGGAGCTCCTGGAGCAGCAGCAGCCGGTGCAGGACGGTGTGGGTGGCGGCGGGGGTGCGCCGCGCCCGATGGAGGGGCTGCACGAGGTGGGCCCCCCGCCGTTCCTCACCAAGACCTTCGACCTGGTGGAGGACCCGGCCACGGACGCCGTCGTCTCCTGGAGCCGCGCCGGCAACAGCTTCGTCGTCTGGGACCCGCACGTCTTCGCCGACTCGATGCTCCCACGCCTCTTCAAACACAGCAACTTCTCCAGCTTCGTGCGCCAGCTCAACACCTATGTGAGTCCCCCCTTCTTCTTCCTTTCCTTTGAAATGATCGTTCTCTTGGTCAGGACTTGCTAATGTTGATGTGCTAGTTTGGTAATTTGCGTTTGTTTTATTGGGCGGAGAGCATCCGAATCCTCTGCAATATTACTTATATATAAAACTAGTTTGCAGTAGGACAGGAAAATCTGTTGTGCACTTGTTCTTCACTAATGTTTTAGGTGCTGTAACACTGTTGTGAGGCATTGTTGTGATTTGGTGCATTTTAGGTAGCTAATTCCCCAACAAGATCAAAGATGCCCGCAACTGGCTAAGATTATCAAGGGGGATCGAAGCTAATGATGTATGTGTATGAAAAAAAAAGAGTCGTCAGAGTCTAGTTACTGATTTCTTTTCATTTATGTAGGTGTAGTGTTAGGAAGCGGTTTAGTGTCGGAAACAAGATTGCGAAGCATAAGTCATTCTGTGCTCTTTGAGATTGTGGAAAACAAGATTTGAAGCAATTTAAGTGATGCTGATCAGACCTACTACTGCATTTGGTTTTGTCTACTGCATTACGTTTTGAGCATATCTGGTCGTGTTGTGGGTTTATGGCAGTATGGATTCAGTGCTATCGTGTTCACTCTTTAGTGCTTACCTTGATCTTGGTTGATACATGCATTTGGTTGTGAACAAATACATCCTTGAAAGTGTTTATGATACATTCTCCGGTGATCAGTAGACTCTCCCAACAAATGTATAATCCTGACATGGTTTCTTGAACTTTGTTATTGTAGCTAGATGGAACAAGACACTGGATGAAGTACCAAGAACCAGATTGTTTTGTTCTACAAGACTCTACTGATCACCTTCACATGCTATAGTATATTGCTGCTCTATCATTATTCCTGTTACCCTCATTGCAGTTATAAACATACATAAGCTGAAATTTGCAGAGAACCTCATCCAAGCTAACGTATTGCCTTGTGACTGACCTGCTGATGCAATCTGCAGGGCTTCAGAAAGGTTGATCCTGACAGGTGGGAGTTTGCAAATGAAGGTTTCCTCAGGGGTCAAAGGCACCTGCTGAAGATGATAAAGAGAAGGAAGCCACCATCAGCTGCACCACCATCGCGACAGCAGCAGGCCCCTGCTTCTTGCCTGGAGGTTGGTGAGTTTGGATTTGAGGAAGAGATTGATAGGCTGAAGCGCGACAAGAACATTTTGATCACAGAAGTAGTAAAGCTAAGGCAGGAGCAGCAAACTACTAAAGATCATGTGAGGGCCATGGAGGAAAGGCTACGAGTGGCTGAACAGAAGCAGGTACAGATGATGGGGTTCTTGGCAAGAGCAATGCGGAATCCAGAGTTCTTCCAGCAGTTGGTCCAGCAGCAAGACAAGAGGAAGGAGCTCGAGGCTGCCATCTCAAAGAAAAGAAGGTGGCCCATTGACAACGCTCCGTTCTACAGTCCTGGGGAAACAAGTCAGGGCGAGCAGCTTGATTCACAGTTTATGTTCAAGTCAGATGTGCTCAATGGGCTAAGTGAACCTGGAATGCCTGAGCTGGAGAATTTAGCAGTGAACATTCAGGAGCTTGGAAAGGGAAGCATAGATGGCGGGAAGGTGGCTCAAGCTAGTGATCAGTCAGAGCTGAATGATGACTTCTGGGCAGACTTGTTGGTCGAAGACTTTGGAGACAAGGCAGGACAGTTAGAGTTAGAGGCAAGAACTGAAGACGTGGATGACCTTGCTCAACAATTGGGGTATCTGAGTTCTAGCCCAAAGTAGACTCAGTTCCTAATGGTTGCCCCCACAATCACTGGTGCTTTCCCTACTATTGCAGACAATCCTGAACAAACGGGTACATTTCAAATTCAATTCATTGACACAAACCTGTTAAAATTTGGTAATCTACTGGTGACATTTCATTCCATTTCTATTTATATTGCTGGAATATGCAGGAGTGAAGATTAGAATAGTGATTATGGATCTTGCCAACAAGGCTGACGACCCATCCTTCTAACCATATCCATTATTCAGTGGTGGAGGTGTTCATACTGAAGGCGTACTGTGGAGGTCACTGCCTTGAAGTTGAAGGCTTAGTGCTGTAGTACTGCTGTAAGTAGTCAGCACTCTGCAAAGGAGTACTCCTATGTTCGGACTGTCACATTTTTACTGTCATGTGTACTGATATTCGAATTCCGTGATGGATGCAGGTGGGAGATACGTGGGGTGTTGGCTGACGTCGACTGGCAAGTGGCAAAGTGATCTTAAGGACGGTGACTGGCAAATATGTCTAGAGGCCAACGCATACATACAGCTGTTATCAGCTCTTATTCGTTAGCTCTTACTATTAGAAAAAAGTATCTGCGTCGTCAGTGATTGCACGATGTGGACGGTGCTATGTCTTGTTCAGGGTTCTGGGGTTGGGTTGTATATAGGTTTGACTGGTTGAGTAGAGTCAATCTCCACCTGTGATTGGTGTAACCTGAAAACATCCTCAGCTTGCTGTATCTTGTTTTTTATTTTACTCCAGTTTCATTATCCTTGTACATCAAGTTGCAGAATATGGGAAATTTTGAACAATTTGGCATCTCTTCTTGACGATGTGTTAGCCATCTTCATGCTTTCGTGTACTCCGTGCTGGCATTTGGCTACAGCCCAACCGTGATCAAGTCCATACTCCATACATGCTTGTTGAAGCTGCTGCCATTGGTTGGGCGGTTCTCCATTTTGCCGTTTGCAGACCGCTGCATGTGCACTGTCACTATTAGCCTGTGTGCAGGTCACCGTAGTGGACTGAGGTAGTTCAGTGATGTCGAAAGCTCTGCATCCGGATTCCATCAGAGGCCTTCCACTAGTTGAGGTAACGATAAAAGCATGGTCACTGTTAGAGATGTGGACAGCGTTGCGACATGTAATTAATTAGGAGAAAGCCAAAGAGGCAGAAATACGCACGCACTACTAATTTTGTATGGTAACATAACAAATGTAAAGGAGTCATGTTCAGGCTAAACAGGATGATATCCCTTTTTCTGTATGTGTGATGTGATTCCAAATGCCAATGTGAGCACAACAGTGAAGCCTTCTGAAGGAGAAAATGGAAGGACATGCATCAGAAATATTAACAAGTCACCTACTATCTTCCCACCACTTCATTAGTTCACTGCTTAAATAAACGTGAGAAATGCAAATGGGCACCAGATGCACCTATATAGTATAGACTATTCAGGCAACTATGCATGTGACTTCAATTGCTTTCTCCCAAAAAACAAAATTAAAAAAAGTTGGAAAAATGATGAACAAAAATAGTTTATGTCAGAACCAAACCAAATATATAGGATTAAAAAACCGGAAACATACAATACCACAGGCCAAATGCGCTGAACTTTGGAGTTGTGAACCGGTGACCCGCCAGTAACTGACTGAATTTTATTACTACTAGATGAGATGATGCATCATCTCTACACCAATTACCACGTTTCCATTTTTTTTACACCAATACTTCAATTTGGTAAAGAAAGATAAAATGAGAAACAACCGTATCCCTAGGATTTGAAATTCAAACATCAATCTGAAATTTGAAAGCTTTGTAACTGGAACCTGTTATTGCTAGGCAGTTTAGACAGTTACAGCCAATAGTTTTTTTTAACGCAAGTTAATTACAGCCGATGTTTGAATCTCTGGATAGAAGAGGAAGAGCTGCACAAGATCCAACTAACCAACAGCAGGAGTGCCCACAATGCCAAAGGGAGGAATTAAGGGAAAGAAAGGGGCCCAAAAATTCTCATCAGTGGGGCTAGTTTAGCACACCATGCATCTTTGGACCAAAAGCACGGATGGAATAAGAAAAAAGGAGAGAGACACACACAAAAAAGAAGGAAAAGATTAAAGCAGCAAGCAAGGAATTATAAACCAGTACCATCCCTCAAAGCACCCAAAAAAAATGCATGGGCAGGCTAAAAAAGCATACAGCATCAGAGATTCAGAAAGATGGAAGAAAGAAACCTTGTTTAAGATTGATGAAGCCTGCAGAAAAAAGAGAGGCCTTAAGAGAGAAACTAGAGACAAACAAGACTAAAGAGTGGATGTCTGGTCTCATCTGATCTGACTTTGAAGCCCTAGACAGCCTTTCTAACACACACCTACTCACCAAGATACACTACATAGTACCTGCAAGTAAACAGAAAGTTGTCTTTGAACATCAGATCAGTCACAACTCACAAGGTGTATGCAAACAAACTCTGAATTAACAACCCAGGTGATGGGGGCACAAAGTAAATCAAAACTTGAAGGAAGAGAATCAGTGAGTGGTTGTGCTCTGTGCTGGGACTTTAGCTTCCATTGTAGGGTGAGTTTGATCCCTTGTGTGTGCAATGCATGCTCAGTGTTCCCTCCACCCTTTGTCCACCTTTTTTTTTAGCTGTACTAGTCCTTTCTCCAATTCCATCCATTGGTCTGTTAGCTAATCTACTGTCACCTTGTGTGAAACACAGCAGAGGAAGGCGGCACCGACTTTGCCCCCTGCTGTAATATAGTAGCCGCTGCAGGTGCAGGCGTCGCATGGCTCACCTGCAGCACTGTAGGCACATGCAGTGGCCGGCGCAGAGTCAGCCCTGTATACTTATCTAGTTATTGTTACAGCATGTGCGCTGTACTTTAGTTAGATAGATAGAGTTGTATAAATAGGGCACCAAGGCAACTCAGTAAAGAGAGCTCAAATTTGCCATCACACAGACAGGGACTCGGCCAACGTTGTTGTCTTGTATTGTGCGTGCTTGCTCTATTCTCCCTTCTTCTTCTAGCTCGATCCATAGTGTGTGGGTACGGACACAACCGGTATAGTGGTCTGGGAGACTAGTGGTCTGGTCTGGGAGACTAGTGGTCTGGAGACTAGTGGTCTCGTCTGGGAGACTAGTGGTCTGGGAGACTAGTGGTCTGAAGACTAGTTCACTATCGTCAGTCGGTGATCCCGTGGGCCAACAAGTGGTATCGGAGCCGTACAAGCGCCGTCGTCATTCTAACCGATGGCGAGGACAGGCGGTTTGGAGTTGGGCGATGGCAGTGGCACTGTTATAGCTGCCCGACCCACCACTGGGAGATAGTTGTCCCGCGGTGCGGGAGGTCGGTGGCACCATTTGGCCGACGCCGACTCGCACTAACTATGGAGAGTGGTCGGTGACCATGAAGGTCAAGCTTCGAGCCCAAGCGGCTCTAGAATGTTGTTGACAAGGGCACCGACATGGAAGAAGACGACATGTCGGCGTTGGAGGCTATCTCTCGCCGCTGTCTTGGCGTGAGTCTGTGGAATCGTTGGGGACGAAGAGCTCAGCTAAGGAGGCATGGGAGGCCATTGCGGCGATGCTTGGCCGGTTCCGACCAGCGCAAAGAAGGCAACGGCCCGGCTTCAAGCAGGAGTATGCAAACCTCAAGTTCAAGGATGGTGAAACAGGTGGAGGACTTTTCCTCCGCTGCGCAGACGCCATCATCGAAGTGAAGAGCCACGGCGCCACCATCGGCGAAGAGGAGGCGGTCTCCAAATTCCTCCACTCCGTCTTGAAGCAAAGTACATCCAGATCGCTCTCTCCATAGAGACGATTTGGACTTGTCCACCCTCACCATCGAGGATGTGGCAGTCGTCTGCGGGCGGTGGACGAGCGCTTGAGCAAAGCGACAAGAACGGCGACGCGGAAACTCGCTAACGGAAGTGAGTGGGCTGCTCGGCGAAACTCCGTGAAGGCGGCCTCCTCCGGTCAGCGGTGGCAACGGCAAACATCGTGGTAAGGTGGCTTCTTCGGAGAAGAAGCAAATCGACTCCAACACCTGTCGGTGTTGCGGGAAGATGGGCCATTGGACACGGGAGTGCCCAAATCGCAAGAAGGAAAAGAAGGCTCAGGCTCACCTGGCGAAAGCCGATGATGAGGATGAGGCCACTATCCTTATGGCGACGTTCTGTGCACTACACGACGTCGAGGCCATGGAGAGGGAAGATGCGACGATGGTGGAAGGATCTAGCAAGGCCCTGAAGACTGTCAACCTCGACGAACCACGCGCCCAAGTCCATCTTGGGCATGTGGGCGTCGACCAGGAGCAGCGGTGGTATCTGGACTCTGGTGCCAGTAACCACATGGCGGGCTCCAAGGACTCCTTCTCCGAGCTCGACGGTGATGTTACCGGTACGGTGAAGTTTGGTGACGGCTCAAGGGTGGCTATCCAAGGGCGCGGCACCATCATCTTCAGATGCCAGAATGGGGAGCACCGCGCGCTAACGGATGTATACTACATCCCGCAGCTACGTTCCAGCATCATCAGCATTGGTCCGCTGGATGAGCGCGGTAGCGAGGTTCTGATCAAGGACGGTGTTCTGAGGATCAGAGACCGGGAGCAGCGACTTCTTGCTAAGGTAAAGAGGTCTCTGAACCGGTTGTACCTGCTCGACCTAAAGGTAGAGCAGCCGGTTTGCCTGGCGGCAAGGCACTCCGAGGAACCGTGGATGTGGCATGCCCGGTTCGGACATCTCAGCTTCGATGCGCTTGGTCGGCTAGGGAAGATGGTCCGAGGGCTACCCCACATCAAACACGGAGGCGAGCTGTGTGACAGCTGCCTGGCCGGGAAGCAGAGGAGGCTACCTTTCCCAAAGACGGCCAAGTATCGCGCGAAGGAAGCTCTCGAGCTAGTTCACGGTGACCTCTGCGGGCCGATCATGCCTGCTACATGCCGTGGTCGGCGGTACTTCCTCCTACTCGTGGACGATTGCAGTCGCTACATGTGGCTACAACTCCTGACGAGCAAGGACGAAGCGGCGGTGGCGATCAAGAAGTTCAAGACGCGCACGGAGGCCGAGAGTGGCAAGAAGCTCCGTGTACTAAGGACTGATCGGGGTGGCGAATTCACTTCGGTGGAGTTTGCTACGTACTGCGCGGATCAAGGTGTGGGGCAACATCACACCGCGCCGTACTCGCCACAACAGAATGGCGTGGTGGAGCGACGGAACCAGACAGTGGTCGGCATGGCCCGATCCATGATGAAGGCCAAAGGGATGCCAGCAAAGTTCTGGGGAGAGGCGGTGACCACGGCGGTGTTCATCCTCAACCGCGCTCCAACCAAAGCCCTAACGGGCAAGACACCGTTCGAAGCTTGGTACGGGAGCAAGCCGAACGTGTCATTCCTCCGGACATTCGGTTGCATCGCCACGCCAGAAGACGAAGCGAACCTCACCAAGCCGGAGGACAGGAGCACACCCATGGTGTTCCCGGCTGGCGGAGGGTACCAAGGCGCATCGGCTCTATGACCCACGCGGAGACAAGGTGGACTGTGTCTCGCGCGACGTTGTGTTCAACGAGGAGGCGCTTTGGGACCGGCGCACCGAGCACGGGAAGCGGGAGGCTTCACCAACACCTTCGTCGTCAAGCACTTGGTCATCCACGGCGGTGGAGACGCTGCACAAACAAAGCCACGCACTGGGAGGAGCGCCGAGCACTCCCGGGCGTAGAGTCGAGCACTTCTAGGGCAAAGGCTGAGCACTTCGGGGAGGGATGCCGAGCACTCGGGAGGAGTGTTGAGCACTTCGGAGGAATGCCGAGCATGCCAGAGTGGAGCTGGAGGTTCTGCAGTGGTGGCGACCACTTGGGATGGGTGCCGAGCACTCCCGTGGCGGAGCCAAGACGTCTTCTTCGTGGTTCCGACCACTCCAAGATCGAGGTGGGCACTCCTGCAAAGTGTGGCCGAACACTGCAGGGAGTTATGACGAAAGCGATCGAGAAGCGATGCGAGCACTTCAAGGTGCTATGCGAGGCACTCCCGCGGAAGAAGGAACTCCATCACCCCGATCAAGTTCACCTCACCTCCAAGTGACATCACCGAGTTCGTGGACGCCTACCACAAAGGTGAGGAGTTGAGGTTTCGTGAGTCCGGACGACATCATCGGCACACAGTCCCTCAAGTCTGGCGGGTAGGTCGCTCAACGACGAGAAAGCCGCTACTCGTCGGTCGCGAAGGAACCACCACGTTCGCGCTTAGCCGAAAGCGCGCGATGGAAAGCTGGCGACGGGCAATCTTTGGAGGAGATGAAGGCGATTGAGGAAAGCGAGACTTGGCGGTACTCGTCGATCCACCCCTAGGATGCCGTCCGATCACTGAAGTGGGTATACAAAGTCAAAAGGGACGAGCTTCGGTGCCATTGTCAAGTATAAGGCGCGCCTCGTCGCCCGAGGCTTTGTCCGGTAGCGCGAGGGCATCGATTCGAGGAGGTCTTTGCACCGAAGAGCGCAAGATGGAGTCGGTCCATTTGCTACTTGCTTTAGCGGCAAAAAAATGGCGCGTCCATCACTTGGACGTTAAATCGGCCTTCCTCAATGGCGAGGTGGCGGAAACGGTCTTCGTCGAGGCAACCTCCGTGGTTATTTGTCAAGGAGAGGAGCACGTGGTGCTCCGATCGCAAAAAAGCGCTCTACGGGTGAGGCAAGCCCTCGAGCATGGAACGCCAAGCTTGACACCACGCCGGGCGAGCTTGGGTTTCAGAGAGGTGAAGAACCGAAGCACGCGCTCTACACGCGACGACGGGGAAGGAAGAACTCATGGTCGGCGTGTATGTGGATGACTTAATCGCCACCGGCGCTAGCGACGGAGGATATCAACGACTTCAAGCGAGAGATGCCACTCATTTCGAATGAGCGATCTCGGCGCTCTCCTACTACCTCGGCATCGAGGTGAGAGAGGAAGGAGAAACTCACGCTCGGGCAAAGCGCGTATGCCTCCAAGCTGTTGGAGAGGAGCGGCATGGTGGAGTGCAAGCCATGCGTGACTCCGATGGAGGAGCGGTGAAATCGACGAAGGACAAGACCGCGGTGAAAGTAGATGCAACACTCTACCGGAGCATCGTCGGCGGTCTCTGCGCTACCTAGTCCACACAAGGCCGGACATTGCGTTGGCGTGGGCTATGTCGGCCGCTTCATGGAGGATCCCAGAGAGGATCATCGGGCTGCGGTGAAGCGGCTACTACGCCACGTCAAGGGGACAAAGTGAATCATGGAATCATCTTCCCAAAGACCGGGGAAGTAGGCTGCAGCTCACGGTGTTCAGCCGATGCGCACATGGCGGGGACATCGACGGACGACGGAGCACCTGCGGCGATTTCGTCTTCCTCGGGTCGGCCCCAATTTCATGGTCATTCGAAAAGAAGGTGGTGGCGCTATCTACGTGCGAGGCGAGCACGAGCGGCGGCCACGCCGGGCGTGCCAAGTTGTGTGGCTACGCCGCTGCCGAGCGGAAGCTAACCGGCGTGGAAGCTCACCCACCAAAGACGCGATGGTGGACAACCAGCCCGCCATCGCCCTCGCGAAGAATCCGGTTCGCACGACCGGAGGTAAACACATCGACGTGAAGTTCCACTTCCTCGTGGACTGTGTGTTGATGGAGGCGATCGTCATCGAGTTTGTCAAAACTGGTCGGCAACTCGCGGACGTCCTCACCAAACCGCTCGGACGACTTCGACTCACGGAGTGAAGGAGATGATCGGCATGGAGGGGTGCAAGGGTTAGTGAGGATTAGGGAAGATTGTTAGCTAATCTATTGCCACCTTGTGTGAAACATACAAGAGGAAGGCGGCGCCGACTTTGCCCCTAACATAATCTGAGAGCAGCTGCAGTGCGCAGCGGCAAAGGCTGCAGTGCAAAGCGCCAGATGGCTCACCGGTAGTAATCAGAGGCACATGCAAATGGCTTGGCGCAGAGTCAGCCTACAGATACTTATCTAGTTATTGTTACTGACAAATGCGCTGTATTTTTAGTTAGATAGATAGAGTTGTATAAATAGGGCACCAAGGCAACTCAGTAAAGAGAGCTCAGATTTGCCATCACACAGACAGGGCCTCGGCCAACGTTGTTGTCTTGTATTGTGTGTGCTTGCTCTGTTCTCCCTTCTTCTTTTAGCTCGATTCATAGTGTGTGGGTACGGACACAACCGGTATAGTGGTCTGGGAGACTAGTGGTCTGGTCTGGGAGACTAGTGGTCTAGGAGATTAGTGGTCTGGTCTGGAAGACTAATGATCTGAGACTAGTGGTCTGGAGACTAGTTCACTATCGTCGATCGGTGATCCCGTGGGCCAACATGGTCTTCTCTGACTACAGGGCAGGCGGAACTGGAGCTCCGATCCAGATGAGATTAGAAGCAGCGAAAAGTAGAAAGCAGTAACAATAATGGCTAATGTATTTTTGCTGATGATTTAAATGCTGCTACTAACCTACATACGACGCATGACTTACTAACACACACTGCAGAAACATGTAAGCAACAAGATTGATCTATTCATACTGACTACTTAAATTCTGCACCAACATTCAAGTCCACATAGGTGAAAGCGAAATACAAAATGAGACATGTAATTCATGCTGATGACATCAGTATGTCGTTACTGCATGTGCTTTCGTCTTTAATTTAGCTTAGTATGAACAGAAGAAAATCAAAACCAGCAGTGCCTTTTGACACACCAATCTGATCACTAGCTTGTGGTGAAAGGCTGTGATGCAAATAGAAATTGATTTTTTTTAGGAGAGAAATTGAATTAGTCCTGCTGTCTAGTCTAGGTGTATAAAACATGCATAGACAATTTCCTTTTCAGTTGTGTACCTCAATTTTGCACAGTCGCGGTCAGAGAAAGATAGTAGTAACATATACCTAGCAGCCACACACAAGAATGAGCTCAGCTACGCTTATCTGCCCACACAAACAGGGGCGGATCTAAAGGGGGGCTGGGGAGGGCTCCAGCCCCCCTACAGCTGGTGCATCAATAGAAATATGGGGAGGGTGAGGGAGAAGGAGAGGTGGAGGAAAGAAGAAAAATGGAGAGAGAGAGAAAGAAGAAGAGACCAGCCCCCTTCAATCCTGTTCTATATCCGTCACTGCACACAAAGATAGTACTCCTATGTCGACACCGTGGTCATATGGAGCTCATCAGTTACTTAGAAAACTAAAGGTTGGTGCTAGATTGCTTTTGCCAATGCCTCAATGGTCTGTATGCATGTATATCATTAGGGTTTTTTTTTACTACATTCTCATCGCCTGCGAAGCCAAGTAGATATCCATGATCAGTGGCGGATATAAGGCTAGGGCCAGTAGGGCCATGGCTCTAGGCGTGAGAAAAAACACTAGAGTAATCCCTTTGTTTTTTTCACCTAAATTTATATACTAGCATTACTTTTGTCCATTAGCATGTGATCTGGGGTTAGTGGTTCATAATATTGGCCCTTGTCGCGAAAGTTCCCTAGCTCCGCCACTGTCCACGATGGTTGTATTACTAATAACTTGCTGATGCACTGATGATGCGTGTGTGTGTGACTAGTGTGTATAGCTCAAGTTGTACCACACACCACATGTTCATGCATGCTTGCTAGCTGCCATTGATAAAAAGATGCAGAAACTAAAGGGAAAAAGAGGCCGGGCACGGCTGGATGGGCGTGGCTTTTTGGCCCTGGACGCGGACGGGACCTAGCCTGCAGAGGGAGTGCACTCGATTGCAGCATCTCTACACGTAGGCCTTCTTATTCTGGCTGCTTGGCTGCAGAAACTGCGCCTGCAGAGGGCAATGCCAAACCGCCTGCAGATCAGAGGCCTCTCTGACGCCTTTCCCGATCCTCTCCTGCAATAATACAATAATCTGATCGCTCCCTCTCCTCTCGCCAATAATCACACTTGGACATCACTAGAAGCCTTGAGCTAGCTGAGACCACAGAACCACATAGACATATACTACTAGTCTCTCTACGGAGTAGAGAGTATATATAGAAGCTAAGAAGTAGATAGAGGATCAGTAGCTAGCTTAGCCCGGCCAGTGTACAACTGCAAGAGAACACCAAGAAACAGACAAGCAGGCAGAGGCTAGTGAGTGGCGATAGACGATCAGATGATGATGATGATCTCTGATCTCTCGTCTGAGCACGAGCACGAGGCCACTGGATCCAGCTCCTATGGCGGGGACATGGCCAGCTACGCCCGGGCCCTCAGCCCTCTCTTCCTCGCACGGGCGGCCTCGGGCACCACCGTGCTGCCGCCGGCACCTCCACAGCAGCCGGAGGAGCCCAACAAGGCGGCGGGGACCAAGAGGAAGAGAAGCCAGCCCGGAAACCCAGGTACGTAGTAGCTAGCACTTAGCAATTGACCATGCGATGCATGCATAATCTTTCATTCTTTTGTGATGATCGATCCTGGCATGGCATGCTTGGTTGCTGACTAATTAATTAATTGAAGACCCCGGCGCTGAGGTGATCGCGCTGTCGCCGCGCACGCTGGTGGCGACGAACCGGTTCGTGTGCGAGATCTGCAACAAGGGGTTCCAGCGGGACCAGAACCTGCAGCTGCACCGCCGGGGCCACAACCTCCCCTGGAAGCTCCGCCAGCGCAGCAGCCTCCCGTCAGGCTCCGGTTCCGGCGGCAGGCAGGGTGGTGAGGCGGCCGCGCCGGCGGCGCCGCGCAAGCGCGTGTACGTCTGCCCCGAGCCAACGTGCGTCCACCACGACCCGGCGAGGTAGGGATCGATGCATATATGCATACACGCATCTTGATGAACAATCCTACTAGTACTGCATGGAATGGAACCGAACTGACGACTGATTGTTGTGCATCGATCGATCAGAGCTCTGGGGGATTTGACTGGGATCAAGAAGCACTTCTCTCGGAAGCACGGGGAGAAGCGGTGGCGCTGCGAGCGCTGCGGGAAGCGCTACGCCGTGCAGTCGGACTGGAAGGCGCACGTCAAGGGGTGCGGCACGCGCGAGTATCGCTGCGACTGCGGCATCCTCTTCTCCAGGTACCTACTTACTACCTTTAGTTTCTTGCTCTTCTTGTTGGAGTTGGAAGATCACTGCAGGCATGGAGATGTGCTTGCTGTAATCATAAACGGTGATCATTTACTAACAACCATGCTGAATATAATAGCCTAATCTGTTTGTTGTCTCTCACTGGACGGAGAAAACCTACGATTGAGCCAGGTTTGCCACCGCTGCCTCGAACACGCATCGCGAGCCGAGTTGCAGCAACACGGAGACCGGCGACGACTGTTCCATCGAGAGCCTGTTTAGTCTAGGAGAAGATCACAAAAAGGATCGAGCATATAAGCGCATCTAGCTATGACCTATCTTCCTTCACTCACCAATTAATTGCTTTGACTTCACCATGCGTGGAGCTAGTTAATTAGTGCATACTCCTCCTATATATACATAGCTTTTCAAGAACAAGGTTTTTCTTTAATTTTAGGGGTGATTCTAAAACAATCCAAATATATATAGATAAAATATCATGAAGTCAGCACTATCTGCTTGTGGGCACGGTCCTTAAACTTAACTCTTCTGTTTGTAATAATAATGCCAACAAAAATGCACATATAACCGCATGTGAACGAACTTCATTTAGAATTTTAGGGTTTCCATGCATCTTGTCATAGTATTATTTGCATGATCACAACCCGTACTATTTCATCAGTTTTTCCTTATAGAAAGAAACAGAAATATATATAGGAACCCCAGAGAACTTGCATTGGTACTTTGAATTTCCTGTGGAAAACCATGAATATCCCTGGTGAAACTAGCACTATACACGCAATATATGTTTACATGCATATTTGGAAACATCCAGCCTGCACTTACTTTATGGCAGTCCATGTGGCCATCATGACATTTCCTTCAAAATGGAACCTAGCTACAGTATATACATGAAGCAATAATTGAGGAGGTACTTTACGATGAACTAGTACTACTGCAAGTAGGCCCCGTTCGGCTGGTAGAATTTTGACTAAAACTGGCTGAAAAACACTGTTCTTGCTGAATTGTTGTGAGAGAAAAACACTGTTCCGGTTGAAAAAAGAAGCCGAACAAGCCGAATATGGGGTAAGCCGAACGGGGCCGCAGTGCAATAATGCAGTATGTAAGATCGTTTTCACATTTCCATTTATTATATTTCACAGTTTCTACATTATATAGTAGTGAAGTTAAGAGGCAGTTTCAAGCAGCACACAGGGGTCCCTCCACACTAGATAACAGCATGGTCCTCTTCAAGGTCGAGATGAATAGTAGTAGGTCACAAAAGATATACTCTATCCATTTCAAATTATAAGACATTTACATTACTTTCGCTATTTATATATCTAGACTAGACACAGTATATACTTAAATCAAGAACAAAAACTAGAAAAACCAAAACACCATATAATATAATTTACTGCAGAACAGGAATGCATTACTAGTATTACCACTGAATGTAATTACATCCTACACACGCGCACACACATGCATCTGCATGCTTCTTTTCAGTAGTGATCACAAAGGAAACTGACAAAAGAACCTGCTAATCATAGGACGCAGCTTTTCGTCAGCAAAGTTAAATGAAACTTTACATGCATGGATTGCATGCAGTGAGTACTCACGCATGTGCACATCAGCATTATATATACATTTTCAATTATAGTACATTAACCTAGTACACCAACTAATTAATATATATAATCATTGACTCTTCCTCTGATCATTTGTTTAACTAACCCGTTTCGTTTTTTTTTTTTTTTGATAACTAAACCCGTTTCGTTTGATGCATGGTCTGGTGGTGCACAGGAAGGACAGCCTGCTCACGCACAGGGCCTTTTGTGATGCCCTAGCAGAGGAGAGCGCAAGGCTTCTTGCAGCAGCAAACAACAGCAGCACTATCACCACCACAACCAGCAGCAGCAACAATGATCTTCTCAGCACCAACAATATCACACCATTATTCCTCCCGTTCTCCAACTCTCCTCCTGTCGTTGCGCCCGCACAAAACCCTAACAATACCCTCTTCTTCCTGCACCAAGAGCTGTCTCCCTTCCTGCAGCCGAGGATGATGATGCAACAACCCTCGCCCTATCTTGACCTCCATATGCATGTAGACGCCAGCATCACCACCACCACCATCACCGGTGGTAGCGGCATCCTCACCGACACGCCGGCGGTCAACTTTGGTCTCACTCTGGACGGCTCAGTGGCCACCGTCGGCCACCGGCGCCTCACTAGGGACTTCCTCGGCGTCGATGGTGGCGGTCATCAGGTGGAGGAGCTGCAGCTTCCACTGTGCGCCACAGCAGCTGCGGCCAGTCGCACCGCCAGCTGCGCCACCGACCTGACAGCAAAGCAGTACCTCGGCGGCCGGCTGCCGCCGGTCAATGAGACGTGGAGCCACAACTTCTAGGCTACTCGAAGTTGCATTGAGAGACGAATGAAAAGCCACCCAAATAAACTGCATGCATGCACTCTTGAAGAGCAACCAAAACTGGTGTGGCAAGCGTGTCCTATTGTGCACTACTGCTCTTAGTTTATTGATCTTTGTTTTATTTTCATTTAGGGTAATGCGGGCTAGCTAATTCGATCTGCACAACTTTTGGTGAATGGACCATCAAGTTTATCTTGTTGCTTTTTTACGATTTAATTGTTTCGCTGAGAGGCATGTGTTCTCTCATAATGATCTTCGCCAAAAAAGCATATAGGGTTCTCGTTGAGATAATTGAGATTATACATTGAACTTTGAAGCATCTTGTGTCTCGGATATAAACTCTATGTGGTATTACCTCGCTCCCTCCTAAAAGAATGGGATTTTATTTTCTCTTAAGTCAAAGTGTCTTAAATTTTATATAAGTTTACACAAAAGAGTGACAACTTTGATGACACCAAATATATATACTATGAAAAAGTTTATTCAACGGTGAATCTAATGGTACTTATTTGAGATCATAAGTACTAGTTCTTTTTTAGAAATTTGATCAAACATAAAATTGTTTGACTTATGATGAACATAGAACTGCATTCCTTTTGGGATGGAGGTAGTACACACTAATTCAAACAAGTAGAAAGATGGCCCCTGCAAATAGTGTAGATAATAACTAGCCTTTTCTATTGTAAGTTTGACTTCCATTTTTTACTTAAAAATACTTTTTTACAATTTTTGTTTATTTATTAGGTTACAATTGTCCTATCTCTATGTGCCCCTACCATATCTAGTAGAACAAACTCCATATACCTACCATCGAAAAATTTCTTGGCTTAAAAGCTACCATCATCTCCCACTCCTATTTTTTCACTCCTATCACATGGTTGTTCAATTTTTGTCAAGGCCAAATCAAGATATAGCTTTTAGTTTTCTCTTATAGATCTCCATTCATCCATGAAGCCTCTGCCCAATTAAGTCTCTCACAAATTGTCAAGTTTTTTGGCCCTCTTGTAAGTTCAAAGAAATTTGAAGTGCCTATTTGGTTCTTGCATGCCACACTTTGCCAGTCTGCCAAACTTTTTGGGATAGCTATTTTCTTTCTTGCCACAATTTCAGCACACCACACTTTTACATACTTCGACCCCATATAGAATGTTTGGTTCGGGTTTGGCATAGGGGCTTGCTGGCTTGCCACAGTCTACTCCAGCTACTTCTATAGGATAGACAAAGTCAGTGATGGTCTCGACATCGGTAACTACCGCATCTCGTTGTCTCTCTGTCACCTTTAATTTAGTGAGATCACAAGAGAACCAACACCATCAACGACAACTACGGCTCCTGTCAATATGTGCTTCCGGAGCTCTAGAGACAACTACTATGGAGAGTCAGCCTCCTCCAGCTACACCATATTTATATTAGAGTCCCTCAGTTCTAGCGGGCCTGACTTTAGTTAGTGAGCCACCAGTTACACTGTGACCCATGCCACTGAGGTGACTGCAGAGAGAGGCGATGAGCATGTTTCTGTACTGTTTTAGATAGCTCAGCGCAATACACAACCTAGCTTGACTGCATCGACCTCTCCAAGTGGCCCTTAGGTGTTGGTGCTTGATGCCAAAGAGGGAGAGTATGTGAGATAGAGGAGAGATAGTGAGATGGGTTCTAATCTTTTGTGTTCTACTCTCATGCGTTTCATGTGTCATGTTTACTTTCTGCATTGTATGAGCGACAGATGGGCATGGCCGTGTGAGGATGGGAGGAGCGGTGAGCAGCGACACCTGAGAGGGGCACAGAGGTGCCACGGGGTGGAGAGGCAGAGCTCGAAGAGAACGGAGTGAAGAAGGGGCACATAGGCTGCTTGGTGAGGGGAGGAGCGACGGCACTATAGAGAGCGAAGTGGTGGAGACGATGTCACTAGCGAATTAGATGAAGGCAATGGTTCATGAAGATATTTTGTCTCTAGCCATTGAGAGTTTGACACGTGGGCATTCATAGAAGTTGGATGGTAGGACAAAAAAAGATCGTGAAACTAGGATCAGACGTGGTAATTTTTTCCAATGAGGTGGATACCCTGGCCACACACAAACCCCAGCGGTTTGTAGTGGTAAATGCTTGCTAGCTTGTACATTATGACTTTGTGACATGTGTGTGCTTGTATTTATCTTATATCATGTAACGATTGTTACTCGTTTGTTGTGCCTTTTGTTTATATACTAGCTATTTCAAACGACTATTTTGTTTAGTACACATACTCATTTCATATATTCTGTGTATGTGTTGTGGACTTGGATTGCATGAACTCACCTAACGCCTTTACTCTTATTGTCATGTGTTCATGCAAACCAAGTGATGAAAACCTCAAGTCTCTTGTGCACATAGTCAATGTTATGTTGTCATCAATCACCAAAAGGTGCAGATTGAAAGCATCTAGGCATATAATTCGATCTTGGCGATTAATGACGACAGAATCTTTGTGACTAACATTGGTTTTGGAGCGGCATTACTCGTCACAATGACGACGAATGATTTGAAAAATTATGGTTTTCATTCCCCTATTGATTGGTCTTTGTTTGGATTTTCAAATGATGGGCACGAAGGCTAACGACGGACTAGTTCTAAGTATCATATGGCGTTGGGAGATGCTTAGAGTAGTAATAGGTTCTTTGTTTTATCGTTTGGCCATACTATAAAGAGGGATATGAATGGATAGCTTGACCAAGCTAAGCTAGATTAAGTCTAGTGAGTGGGTGTGATGCAAACTTGTGAAACTAGCATTAGGTAGCTACGATCAAGGCTAAGAATCAATGGGATCAAAAGCAAACACAAAGGTGTTTGAAAAGGAAGAGTTTGAAGTTTTCAATAGGACTCCAAAGCTTGTCTATAGTGCAACATTCACTTCATCTGTTGGACTTCATCTGTTGGGCACATGCATACGAAAAATCAGCGGTGAAAATTGCTTTCACAGCTAGCCGGCGGATGACCTATCGATGAAAATTACGGTGGTTATCACCACCAGACATATGACGAGCTTGCAGCGAAAACGATTTGCACCACCAGTTTTCCACCCAACTATATATGTTGTCCACTATGCTATCCAATCATTGGGGTTGAAATTGCTTTCACCACTGACTCACCATATGATTTGTGAAAACCAAATCGTGACAGAGACCATTGCGTTATTTTTACGTGGTAATAATTGTATTTTTTACGTGGTAATGATCTCATGTTATGTATATTTCTATGTTAGCTTAGTTCTTAAACATACATCACTCATGTATAGACTCGTGGCTCTAGCTTGAATTATGTTCGGATTTGATATTTATATAGACTGATGGCTCAGTTCATCGTGGTTCCAAGTGATTTGTCAGTTAGACAGTTACTATCACAAAATAATACTAGTAGCAGCTTTTCTGAAACATGATCCAAAATTTGTAGTTTTGTGCAACATATATATATATATATATATATCGAAACAGTTTGTAGATTTCTTGAATTTTCTCATTTTAATTTTTATCGTACCGAAACACACGTGTCATGGATATGTGTGTGAGTTAGCGTCTGCATGGATTTTCATCCGTTGCAGTATATGTGCATGCTGAGCAGATACCGTGTGCATGCATATGGTGGGACTACGAGCTGGGTGTGGGGGACCATGCATGTATGTATTATCATGACATATGCATGGGGAGATACATACGTGTATATGCATGCAACCCCGAGATATCACATAGTTTGAGAAAGATGGGGTGCAAGAAGGAAAATGACCTGTGCAAAATGTGTGCAGGCTTCTTTATTGTCGTGCGTTGACATGCATCATGCTCATGCCCCCACCATTTTCATTAATTAGTGCTTTCAAAGCGTGCACAACTGGTAGCTATACTGCATATATAATCTCAAATCTCCCTCCCCTTACGAATGACGATTAGGGTAATTCAAATGTTATAAACTATAGGTAGTTTCTGTGCCTATTAATTTATGTATACATATAAAAACTATGTTACAATATACATAGATTCTACAGAATATTTTTTTATCAAATCACATGTCTTTTCTTCCCATCATCTACCTCAGGATGGAAACGGATCGGATTCGCATGGAATCGGATCCGGATATCATCTTTTACCACATTTTAATTCGGATACGAATACGGATATGGATATTTTCGAATACGAATACAAAACGGATGTCTCAGATTCGGATACAAAACGGATATTTTACTCGATTCAACTCGAAGTCTATATTGTTAAATGCAACATATATGAATAAAATTTTACTACTAGTTCATCATTAAATGAAGTTAACTAAATGAAAGTACACTTCTAATAATCTCCAATATCGAAGTAAACTAAATTATAATGGATAAGATTTAATAAAATAATAGGTCAAGTGAGGAAATTTAAATAAAAATTGTAGAAAACAAATAGCCATTTTGCTTTATCAATATTTTTGGAATTACAAAATTACTACACAAGTAGAGGTCAAATTATTGTGTATATAACATAGACAAGGATAGCTCATAAAAATAATATAGTTATTAATAAATATTTAATAATTAAAATATAAATTAATTAATTGATTAATATTATATTTATATAAATATATAAATAACTATCATAAAATATTAATTATATAAAGTAATTTATATCAACAAATAAATAAACTAAAGTATTAAAATAATTTAAAACAACAAATATATTAGGTTTAAACTAAATTAGAAAAATACTAAAATTAATTTAATCTTTACGTATCCTTTATAATTTTAAATTAATACTAAAAGGTATTTATAGATGCACTATTAAATGGTTCCAATGCATCATTAGTAACAATAAAATTAAACAACTGGTTACTGTTATGAAGAGAAAACTTGTAAATAGGTTCATGATACTTTGTTTCCTTTGCGGATACGGATACTGTAGGATATTGTCGAATACGGGTCTGGAATCGGATAGAGAAAAATAGTGAAAAACGAATTCGGATATATCCATTTAGTTACCACATTAGAAACGGATACGAATACAGATATCCATATTACAGGTTTTAGCGGATACAGATATCGGATAATATAATTCGGATATCCATTTCCATTTTCCATCCTTACATCTACCTATTACATCCCTTTTGACTTGGTTCTCGTGTAGACATGGTTCTTTATCTAATAAACTATTTTCTCATCTCTCTTCTTTAATTGCAGTGCCATATCATCATTTTGCTTAAGTTTTGACACCCTAATTAATGAATATAGGAACTATCTAGTTTCATGATTGGGAGCACCCTTATATACTATACAAGATAACCATAAATCAATCCATGTTTTCAATATATGCTAAATCAATCCATGTTTTCAATATATGCTAGATGGGTGTTTCCCATGTCATGCGACTAGCTAGTTGTTTGTGCAATTCAGAATGTCGAAAAATCTAGAGAACAGTTGTGCACTCGCCAAAAATTGTTTAAATTTGTACATGTATACCTTTGTAACTTTAGGAACGCTTCTTTTGAACAAAATTTGGAAATTTAAATTCGACGTTCTGCATCTATGCATTTTTTTGGAAGCCTATGGAAATACCAAATGTGCAAATTCATCACCGTACGTACCTAGTCATATTGACCCATATATATAATATATATAGGTTTGATCAATGGCTGGTTATTACTGGCAGCAGCATTTTGTATGCATGGACCTAAATGGCTTTGCGAAAGATAGGCACGCAAAAGATGGAAAGCCTAATACGCTAGAATATTCTTGATGAGTGATGTGGATAAAGGGTATAAAGTTTGGACGGAATAAACCTAGGGATTGGGATTATATCCATCCCAAGGACAGGCATGCTGCACATACTGAACCCCAGGCTTTTGAGGAAAAGCCATGCATTTGCAGGCATGTGAGAGATGCAACAGCAGGGAATTAGTACACTCAATATCCCAATTGCCCCCCGTCCTTTTGCTTTCTTCCTTTGCTTTGGCTTCTTTATTCCCGGCCGGCCTCTTTGCCCTTTGCAATCAAGTCCAGGCATTAACAAAAAGCAAGCCCTTCTTTTGGATTCTCACCAGGTTGATATGCAGCTACCAGGCCGAGAATAAACAAGCACATATCGGTTGGTAAATATCTGACCTACCCTGCTGCATTCACAGATAATGCAATAATATCAGCAGAATTTGGTTAATTGTTTCTTATATAAGTGCATCACTAGAGTTCATAAAATAGTAGGGCTGGGCTGGAAAGAGAAGACACAAATGGATAGGTACACAGTTTCAGAGAGCTCAACAAAGATGAATTTCAGAAAGCTCTGCTCAGCAGAGATGAAGTTTCAGAAAGCTGCACCAACCTTAGTGCGGGTGGTAGCACACTGTACCTTGTTGCAGATTACGTACATTTTTTTCAGCTGCATCAGAAGATCGAGCATAACACATGAAACAATCAGCCAATCAATCATCCAACAATCATAGACTGGCAGCTGCACTGCATCCCCTACCGCTGGCTGCATGCAAGGACTCATTCATGGATGCCTGCGTGCCTTGCTTTCAACCTCATCAAGGTACTGTGGCCGGGCAACCAGTCGGGGCAACCATATACCCCGGCCGGCACCAGAATTTGGGGAGGTGGTCCAAGCTAGAGGCCAAAGGCCGGCCGGCCACCAGCTGCTCCACACACATGTTCTTGCATGGTGGGCGCGTGTTCCTTGTCCATCCCTCCCTATCATCAGCGGCAGCCGCCGCACAATCTCCGATGGATGATGGATGCTCAAAGGGCGTGATGGGCGTCGCTGTGCCTCGAGATCCAGTCGAAATCTGGTCAGCTCCAACCAAGGTTCCTCCTGAAAGGGACACCAATAGCCATGGTCCATGGGCGACACTAGTGCAGCAACAGCAGCTAGGTAGCCCTACTTGGGCATTGCAAATTGTCTCCTCCTGTAGTCCTGTTGCTTGGAACATCTGCAAAGTCCAGCATGAACAGTGCAGGTTAACCTGTCTGTGCAGCATTATTTTGTGAGATAGGAGATTAGTGCCTGGCAAAAGCAAGGGTAAAAACATACATCCGTCAATGTGATAACATTACGGAAGCAAGCACACAACAGGAGCTCAAGATAAAAAACCGTACATGCCTGACGAGGGAGATGTAGCACACAGACGGTAAATTTTGTCGAGGTAGCACCAGTGGGTTGTACATCTTTATCTTGATGTGGTAGCAACCTATTTCCACTGATGAGAAAGCTTTAACAAAATTCAATTCAAAATAGTTGTGCACAACCAAGTAAGGCACCATTGATCTAGTCAAGCAGACCCAGTTAGGCCCCGGTTGGAGATCTGCATTCTAATTTCTAGGCAGGTCCTTAACTCTGTACATGAAGCATCTTGTAAGATCAGTAGAAATCATATAGGAACTAAAGTATATCAAAGTGCACCATAAAGGACATCAGATCAATTCTAACATATTTCTTTGATCAACTACGGGCATTGGTACATTCCACACAGAGAACCAGTTACATCTCTTGTTTCAGGTACATGAATTTTCACGAGCACAGAAAAAGTCATTTGTCTCATGTAGATATGATCCAATATAACATAATCTAAATGGTAAGATGGTCAAGAATTTGAATCTAAACTCGCTACTTTGGAAGAGGGGTATTTGCAAGCCTCCAAGAATAAGGCTCCAGGACTCCAAGAAGTCTGGACCCAACCACCTCACCAGCAGGGACTGCACCCGAGATTTCTTCGAGGTCTTCCTTGCTCAGCTTTACCTTTACAGCACCGATGTTATCATCAAGGTTCTTCACTTTTGTTGTTCCTAGATTCAGAGAGCAGTTATAAAACTTGTGCGCACAATCAGATATAACTTGGATGGTAATTCAGAACAAGATATAGCTTATATGGCTATCACATAAACAACTGTAGCCTTTCCTTCTCTATATGAAGCATAGGGGCATTTAAACTAACTCAACATGAAATGAACTAGACTGTATGCTAAATTGTTAACAGCTACATCTGCAAAACATCTGGCAATTATAGCTGGAGAAAATTATGATTTTTAAAAGTTATTTTAGCAGCACAAACATAGTTTCCTAAGGGAACAAGGTGGATGAGAAGAACATATTCTTTTTTTTTAATCTAGAAGAACATATTCTTAAAAGAAAAGCATGCTCCACAGAATCTGATTCTGGAGTCAAGTTACCACACTTATTGAAGTGGAGAATAGCTGCTAAGTTTGAAACAGCCAAGGTGATGCTCTTTCAGTCTCAATGTTATCGAGGAAATTGCTTTTCTAGTAAAATGACAGGGATGATGTAACTGCACATTTATATTTCTGTATGTAAAAGAACACAATAATACAGAAAAGCACTTCATATACTCAAATAATTTATTTATTGAAAATTAGGTGATACTGCACTTTGGGGGTTAAGATGGTAAAATTGACAAGTAAAACTTGAGCAGTAGATTGTTCAAATTGACAAGGAAAAATTGTAATTGTCAAGGCTGACAGGCAGGCCTAACTGCCTAGCTGCGCAAGACATTGTCAAATTGACACGCTCCTTCCAATATCTGATAGAAGATCTTTGCTAGTTTCAGACAATTCTGCTAAGTAGGTGCATTGTTTAAAAGGATGGCACATTACTGCTTTTCTGAGGATTGGAATTCAGCTACTGCAATATATTGCTTTGTTCAGGGACAGATTAGCATCAATTTCTGAAATTGTTACGCAAAGTGCACACTTATCTACCTTCTATGGAGTAGAAAAATCTTCATTATGCATCTAAATTAAATTATTCAATTTTATAGAGTACAGTACAAGTTCTAATTAGGAGTTAGATGCATATAGTACATACATATATACCAATCTATGAAGGTTACTCAGATAAAAATTTGTGGAAGTTCAGATCACTCAAGTTAGTTCAAAGACCTGACCAATAATATAATGCACCACAGTCACAGTGAAACCCCTAAAGTCCAACAGTTACCACTTTTGTTCAACATATAAACCTCAAACTTCTATGTGCTTGAAAGGTTATAGATCATTGTTTACAGGCAGGATTCAGACTTCAGAAGGGCAGTGAAAAGACCAGGTGGGTTTTCACTGTAAATAGGCCCTGTATGTTTTTATAAAATTGTTCTGCTTCATAGCTTAACAGCACCATATGATGCTTACTTATTTGCACATGGATGTAATATTACATCTTATAGCTGATCCCAGCATCGGAACTTCTTAAAACTCATTAAAATTGAATAAAAGGGGATATTTCTTCCTAACTGGGCAGACAGAATTTTCTTTTCATTTTTGGTTTTGTGATGCGAAAGGTTTGACCCTGCTCACAGGAAGACTAGGTCATGACCATGATAATATTAACATATAGTGTCAGGACATTACCAGGGATGGGGACCACATCTTCTCCTTGATGAAGAACCCAGGAGAGAGCAAGTTGAGCAGGGGTGCACCCATACTTCTTAGACAACATTTCAAGTCGTGTGTACAGAACTTTATTCTTCTCCAAGTTTTCCCCAGTATACCTTGGATGTTTAGACTGAGGAGGGACAGAGAATACACTAAGTTACAACAAATAACATCAATAACTTTATGTGTAGAAAATGATTATGGTAGTGTAAATTTCATTTACCAATAGACTTTCTGATGGTACACGCTCTACAGCTGCCCTGCCAGCAAAGAAGCCACGGCCAAGTGGGCTATATGGAACTATTCCAATACCAAGCTCCCTGAATGCAAGTAAAGCTTTTTATGACAAACAGATAATCGCGTGACATTGAGGTTCAACAAACCAAAGTTCAGAAAAAAATGAAGCATAAGTTAACTAGAACTTGCAATATATAAGAAAGAGAAAAATTGAACACCATCTAAACATTGCCTATAGTGTCTACACCATTGTTTTTGAGGCGTCGCCTAGGCGACAAGGCGTGGCAGAGGCTCTGGGCGTCGAGGGCGCCACGACCTACACTCGTATGGCGTCCGCTTAATCGAATTTGGCGTCGCCTAGGCATAGAAAGGCGTCGGACGGACGCCTACAGCCCTGCCATGGACGCCAGATGCTAATTAGCGAGGCAAGGGCGCGTCATCGACCGCGCGTCCGCGGGAAATCGACCGCGCTTCTGCGCCGCGGGGGAAGGGTGCGAAAATGACCGAGGCCCGCGGAAAATCGACCGCGCGTCTGCCCCTGGCGCGGGAACTGTGACCTAGATAGCCTCTTCGCGAGAAATCTACTGGCGAGAGAGGCATTTACCATGAAAAGGGCGAGGGAGAGGAGAGAGAAGGCGGCGGCGGACCTTGAGCTCCGCTTTGCGCTCTCCTCCGCTTTCGACAACACGAGTCCACCGGCCACCGCCCCTTCCGAGGAGCCGCCTGCATCTCCGCTGGTCGTCCGCGACTTTTCGCCGAGAGCCGCTCCAGCATCTCCGCCACTTCAGGCATCGGCCATCCGCATCTGGCGTCCACCGTGGATTGCTCGACTCACGTCGGCCGTCCGCTGCCCACACTGCCCGTTCATCTCGTGTCTCCACCTTCGCCGGCCGTCTGCCGTCCGCCTAGTATGCCCCTGCCTCCTCTGTTCCGCCTGGTATGCCCCTGCCTCCTCTGTTCCCTCCGCCTAGTATGACCCTGCCTGGTTCCTGGTATCCCATCTCTGCTCTGAGTATTGTAGTATTTAATGCCTCGTGCTCTGCTTTTGCTCATCTCATGCAGGCGCTTTTGCTCGTGCTCGCTTTTATATTATTGAGCAGATCTTTCTTTAGTGTTACTCACATATACTAATGTCTGCTTGTGCTTGGACTGCCACATACACTGCTACAGCAACATGGATTTGATTAGTATACACTTGCTTTGATTAGTTTACAGTTGCTACAGCAACAGGTCTTTCTTTGATTAGTATACACTTGCTTTGATTAGTATGTTACTGATTAGTAGTGCTCCCTTAGCTGTGCAAATTTGCTCTTTTCCTAAGGAACATGGGCTCAAGAATTGGCAACAAACGAGGTATACAATATGTGTATGGCGTCGCCTAGGCGTCCACCACAAACGCCTAGGCGTTGTGAAGGGGGTCGGGCGGCGCGGCGCCTCAAAAACATTGGTCTACACTGAAAGCAAGTCCCTAAAACGCATAACTTGAAAAAGTCTAACGGTCGATATTGTGTAGTCATCAGTGTAAAATCAATATTCAGCATCATATAATATGTAAACTGGGTTCTGGTGATTGTGAAACTAATAAGACAGATTTATGATATCAGATCTATACACTTGATATTATCAGATCTATACACTTGATATATAAGTACATAAACTTAAAAATTTACTCACAATAGTCAACAAAAACCTGATAGGCATAGTAGTAGTGTACATTCATAATATAAACAAAAGCAAGATAATTTTTCTCTCATATTTCAAAGATTATTATTATTTTTAATTAGTGATAAGGAATTTTCCAACAGAACATACTGTGAATAAAATTGTTAAGAACCAATAATGCTAATCAAGGCTGCAAACATAAGTTCCAATGGAATAAAGGGATTGCATCGAAGGATAAGGTATATAACTTGCCAAAGTTTTTCTGTTAGTAAAGGTAGACAACATCGTTCAAGTATATAGGTTAAGGAGGGAATGAACCTGCAGACTGGTATTATATCTTCCTCTATATCTCTGGTCCACAGTGACCACTCCAACTGCACTGCAGTAATTGGATGGACAGCATGTGCCCGTCGGATGGTATCAACACTAGCCTCTGACAAGCCAACATACTTCACTTTCCCTTCTTCAACCAACTTCTTGAGTTCCCCCATCTACACAACCATTGATGATGTCAGACAGAATGGATGAAATGCAAACTACAAAGCATAGTTCACGGTCAACAGATACACACAGTTTCCTCTATAGGCACTGACTGATCAATGCGATGTTGGTAGTATATATCAATGTAGTCAACAGCAAGGCGCTGAAGGCTTGCTTCACAACAAGCTCGAACATAATCTGGAGTGCCCTTCACACACATGCCACTTGCATCAAATCCTGCAATGCCACATTTGGTGGCGACTTGCACCTTCTCACGTGGCAAATGCTTCAATGCCTGCACAACCAAAATATCTCCATATGATACTAATGACAATATACAATTTGTGTATCAAAATGGGCAAATGCTTGGTCGAGGGTGCCTATTTTCTTAATTTCTTCTTAATAAAATTCCAACTAGTTCCTCCTAGGTTGGTCTAGTTTTTGTTCTCAATGTCTGCACACCAAAAATACATTCATACAATACTGATGACAAATATACAATTTGTGTATCACAATGTGCTTTCGTTATACAATCAAGGAGGAACAGAAGTACAGAACCACTGATACAGGGCACATCATGCTACTTATGCAGCTGAAAACCATACTGTATGGTATAGGTACATGAGTGTCCAAATGATCATCAAAGCCCAGGGTTGCAAGTTACAACCTTGGAATATAAATCAATTGGTTTTAGAAAGGGTCATCAAAGAAACAAAGCTGCTGTCCTCGTATCTCTTATACAATTAGGATCTGTAAGTAAGATCAACAACAACAACAACAACATAGCCTTTCAGTCCGCAAGCTGGGGTAGGCAATCTGTAAGTAAGATCACTTAAGAATAAATCATGAGTGAAAGGGATGGAGCTTTCAGAGCTCCCATTATACTGGGATGAAAGGCTCAGAGCCTTGCACAGATGTGCACTCGTGATTCAAAAGATTAAATCAAGCACAATCTACTTTTGACAATTTAAATGATGGCTGAGCATGTGTCTGCTCAATGGTTAGGGTGCCCACTGTTATAAAAGGGTAGGCAGGTTTGGTTTATGCAAGGTCTCCATGGTTTTGTAACTTAATCTCTTTTATTCGAGATAATAATAGGATCTCACCTTCTGGTTTGGCTCATCTAAGCAAATGTGCCCAAAGGGCCTGTACATCAAGCCATATTAATTTATATTCCAAAATAGTATATGCAAACAAAAGATTGTAATTTAACTACCATTAGCTGCCTGGACAAATGAATGATTAGATTTTTTACATCATCTATAAATTTTACAAAGGAGGGACTTTCTCTCCTCCCTGCAACTTCACCACTGCAAGACAAAACAGGTATATGATGACAGTGACAACTGTAGAGTTTGACAGCACACAAAGCATGGTGGGCGTGGGGTTTGTAAATCTGCCCCACAAGAGCTTGGGAGGTGGAGTCACTTGTGAGTGATGAATGCATTTTTTTTAAAATAATGTTAACCGACTAAGAACAATATTATTACGCCAACATAGATAGTATAAGATGATGCCACCTATATAGTCACCAAGAAACACAACTCCTACATCAACATTCTCATCTATCCTCGTTGAATTCCACCGGCCTCCAGGCTCCAGACCAATGAGACACATTGGACTGGATTCAGAATGTTTTTACCTTTCCAAGCAGGACCTCGTTGGTGTGTGGCCCATAGGCATCAGCGGTGTCGAAGAAGGTGATGCCGGCCTCAAACGCGTGCTTGATTATGGCGATCCCAGCTTCCTCAGGAACAGGGGCGTTGTATACTCCAGTGAGGCCCATGCACCCGAAGCCAAGCTTGGACACCTGCATTTCACATCCCACGAGCCCAATCGATCAAAACCACAATCAAAACCGGTCCAATTGCAAGAAAATCATTCTGGATTCCCTAGCGCACACGCAAGATTGCGCTCTTCCTTTTCTTCGCCAAACCAGATTCTTTCCCATTCCCCCTCTACGGGGACATTCGTACCAAATTCGAGAATCTCAAGAACCATTAGCATCAGGATGGCGACGAGCGGAGGAAGGAGCTGCGATCGTTTACCTCAAGGCCCTGCCTGCCGAGCCTCACTCTGGGCATTTTGTCCCCTTCCATCTACGGATTTGCGCACGGGGAGAGTGGCTGAGTGGGGAACTGGGGACTGGGGGCAATTGCGTTGACTGTTTGGCCTTCGGCGCTTTCAGATCTTGCTTAATGTAACCGCGGGCAGACTCTACTCGAATTTTGGTCCGTTCGATCGACGATCAACTGCTCAGAGTAGGCCTCCGGACCTCCATGGACACTGAACATCTTGTTTTTCCTTTCTGCTAGAATATGCCTGTGCGATGCACGGAACTAAAAATTACCATGATAGTTTAAATTTATCTTTGTGTTATAATATTACCAAAAAAAATACTTTGAGCGAGATATTGACAACATTACATTTGTAGCTGGATCTGTCCTTATATGATTCATGTTCAATTAGAACGTAATTCAAGTTTTCACATGATCATGTAAAATCAATACAATCTAGTTCATAGTGTAACAACTTTGTTTATCAAAACTATCTAAAGTGAACTTGAGGAAATTATTTTCTATCTACCACTACGGGATCCCAAGGTGAACTTTTAGTCTGACATACTATTTGTATGTGATGAGAAGGAAAATACAATCTGCTATGGACGCACAAAATTTAGAAGGAAAATACTTGCCCTAATTATCATACTTAAGCCATTTTTTAAATTTTTCAGGAAGTTGATCTATTTTGTTACATAAGGAGCTTATCATTTTTTTAATTTTACTTTTTTTTCTTTTCCATAAATTATATTGCATATATATAATTGCTTAATTTGAAAATCGCGTTAGACATGGATGCAGGTTTAATGACTCTGGCCTGCCATACACGATGATACTCCTTCCGTTTGTTTTTCTAAACGGACAGGCGGTGAGGAGTCCTCTATCCTATGCGTTGGGTAATTAAAAGTAAAATTCAGGTTTGAGTAATAAAGAAAGTCCTGGCCGGAGGGGAGGCGTGAGGGAAGTTGGTGTGTGTGGTGCGCGCGGATCGCACGGTGGCCGGGTAGTGTACGCATTTGGTTTAGTTTTTTTTTTTAGTCTAAGTAACCGGATAGTATACGTTTTTTTATCATGATTACTTTAGAGGTTTTTTTAGTGTAGAGATAGGGCTAATTAAAATCTACTCCCGTGTCCCTAAATAGAAGATATTTTCGTTTTTGAGAAGTCAATTTTTTTTAACTTGACCAATTATATAAAAAATATTAATATTTATAATACATAATTAGTATCTTTAGATAGATCATTGAATATACTTTCATAATAAATTTATTTAGAGATATAAATGTTGCACGTATTTTCTACAAAACTAATTAAAGTTGAGAAAGTTTGACCTGCACGCATCTCATAATGTCTTCCTTTCTGGGACGGAGGGAGTATATCATTATAATTTTTGTACTCTCTTTGTCCCAGAAAAAATGACATTGTAGCCTTTAAATCATGTCATACAAAGACGATCGTTTTAGGCATGGGTCTCACCTAAGATTACTTTCTCCCCTCCTCTTGCCATCTACTCCCCGTCTCCCTCCCTCATCGTCCCCTCCCTCCTCTTTTCCACCGCCCTCTCCTCTTCCTATCCATCGGCGACCTCCTCCTATTCTACTCCGACGGCCGTCCTCATCTTCTCCTACGCATGCATAAGGCCAGCACCCCCTCTCTTCTATTACCCCGCCGGCGCCGCCTCCAAATAGCATCGCGTACAGCCACGCGGAGATCCGCCACCTTCCTCCTCTGCTCCTCCCACCCCCGCATGTAGCTTCCCCTTCCAACGCTGTCGGAAAGGAGACCGAGACGGAGAGGGCGCGGAGTCGCCGGATCTAGCTAGGACAGGGGCGACGGCGGGTGAGTGGGCGGTGCCTCCCTAGCTGCGCGCGACGCGGAACAGATCGATCCCCCTGCTGGCTCCTTTGCGATGCTCGACGCAGAGTGGACTGGCGACGAGGTGACTGCAGACTCGGCTTACCGGCGACTGTGTGGTTCTTGATGTGAACGGGGGAGGAGAGTAGAGAGAGAGATTGTAGGGCATTTTGGTCTTTTTCCTTTCTCATTGATTGTCATTCCCATTCCTAAAACAACAATAATTCTGGTATGGAGGGAGTATTTCTGAGACCACCGCTAGGATTGGAGCCAGGATTTGAACATAAGTGGGCGTGCAAACCGGCAACAATCATGGGTGTTAAAATATATACACGACAAAGGTATTATTACCCAAATAAATGTTTGTGTTGCGGTATAAAAGAAAGCAGAAAAACAAAAAAGGAAATTAATTAGCCTCAGGCCTCTATTCTTCGCCCGATCAATCTAATTCTTTGGCCTGAAAAAAATTACAATAATAACAAGTAGTTAAACAGGGCCATGATCCTAAACATTAAAAATAGCAAACAATCAATAACTTGTTCGTTAGCCTCGAACAAAACGGTCACTTAAACAGGGAAAATGGTCATTTAAACAGACAATTACACAGAAATATCGTACCACTGTATAGTGTTTAAATGTTGAGTATACTCACTAATGCTAAATAATATAGATTCCATTAGAGATCAATTCAAAAGGATTAAACAAGGAAAGCACTGATTTTCAATTAACTAGCTAATTAGAGTGTGTGCTGTGGGGACAAACTAATGTTTGATTGGTAATAATAAAAACAAAAGATATGGAGAAAATATTAGGAAGACCTAATTTTTATTTATATAAGATACAATTAGATATTAATATGGAGTAAGAACAAAAACTCATAGTACAAATAGTATCATTAACTAGCTAATTAGATAATTAGGCACCTAATTTAGGGGGTGTATTATGGGAGGTATGGGAAGCTTGGGGGTGCCAACCCCCTTACCCCTTCCCTCCGCCACTGCCCATTGCTATTCATCATAAGGGCACTATCGATGTTTGACCACCGATAGCCTGCCACGGGGGTACCTGAGGCAGTATGTTCGGGCTTCAGCGTATGCAGAACTCGACGGTGAACGCAAGAGACAGTCAATTTATCCTGGTTCGGACCCTCGATCGTTGATCGAGTAACAACCCTACGTCCAGTCGGCGTTAGCCTTTGCGTTGGATTGATTGTAAAGTGTTGTGTCGTGTCATCTCTAGGAACCCTGCCCTACGTCCAGTCAGGAGGTCAGAATCCTAGTCGGTTTACAATAAGAGTTCTTAGTAGGATTATAGAATACTACTACTACTAAGATTACATGGAAAGAATCCTAGTTAGACTAGATCTTCTCCCTTCCTTGCGGGGTATCTTGTGGGTCCCGCACCGACAAGCCCCCGAGCACTTCATGGTTGAGCCCTAGAAGCCTCGTCTTATTCCTTCAAGTCTTGTCGAGCAGGAACAAACATCGTCCGAGTGCTTTCTTGAGCAAAACCGTGTAGCGCTTCATGAGATCTTCGCGTGGTGTGTACCTTTTTGAAGAAAAAAGTACTCCTATTTGGGTGTAGCCTCCGAGCCTCTTGCTGTTTGGCACAAGGAGCTGGAGGGTCTTCTCTTGAAATCGCTCTGATTCTTCGTCGAATGGCTCCTGAGCGTATACCCGGGTTCTTTGTCAAAAAGAGCTCGGATATAGCTAGGTCCGGGTTCTTTTTTGTCGTGAGGCCTTGAAGTGGTCTATCTTGAAGAAATCTTCTGAGTGATGTGCGCTTTTTTGAAGGAAAAAGTGCACTCACTGAGTGTAGCCCCCGAGCCTCTTGCTATTTGGAACAAAAAGTTGGAGAGTCTTGAATCTTATGTTGTTTGAAAACTACTGTCTTGAGGAAGTCTTCTGAATGATGTGCGTTTTTTTGAAGGAAAAAGTGCACTCACTGAGTGTAGCCCCCGAGCCTCTTGCTGGGTTCTTTTATCCGAAAAGAACTTGGATACATGATCTTGGCATGTTCTCTGGTAGTCTGCTGTTATCAGATGTAGTTGTATGGTGGTGGTTGATAGTAAATACTGTTTGTTCATGAGTTGTACAGTGTTGGTATATTCTTCCAAATATGCTCGTTCTTGAGTATTGCTCCTTTACGCCTGAGTCCTCTTTCATTGAATTCTGTCTTTTCACTGTGTCCTTTGTTAGGTTTGTTTCGTTGGTGCTCCCGGTCCATGTGCACCGCTTCTTTGGCCTATAAATATCCTCCTTGTGTGCTGTTTTGATTCATCGAGCATTTTGTTGCGTGGTCTGAAATCTCCGTAGTCATGAATATGGTAGTTTGTGAAGTAGAGCAGCCCCTGGACGTATTTTGCAGTTCTTGTGTATCTTGCCGTAGCTGGAGGGAGTCTTGTGATAGGGATTAGAGGTAGACTAATCCGCAAAGCAAACATTGTACTTGGAAACGTGGCGGTAGTCGGATGGAGTCTTGTGATGTGGGATACATTCCTTCATCTGGCGATTCCGGGTTGATCTCGTCGTGCCGCCTCTCGATCGTCGTCCGGTGCAGATCAACACCATATCCAAAGATAACATCGGACTTGGGTAGACAGATGTCCGCTTGACCTTCTCTGCCTCCATGTTGTCCCGCCAGGTCATTGATTTACGCCTTGGATGCATTGCGTCCGTCCTTTGAAGAAAAGCAGTGTAGGCGAAGTGCGGTTTGTTCTACCGAGTAGCAATTTGGAACACGTAGTCGTTCTAGAGCCTAGCTGTGTCTGGGTTCCTCTTTGCTACCTTGCTTGTCGTAGTACCGAGTTCGTTGGGTCTTGTAAGATGTGTAATCTTCTATTTTTTGAAACCATTTATAATGGAAAGAATCTGGTCTTCTGAGTTGTCATTCTTTATTCCCCTGATGTCCTGGTTGTTTATGAGATTCCCGAGTTCTTTCTATAAGGACCGGGTTGTTGCGTTCCTTGTGAGGTAACCCTTCGTTGCTTCATAGTTGATGAGTTCTTTTTGTAGCAATATGATAACTCCGCTGTGGTGCTGGATGGATAAGTCTAGAATCTGCCCGTTGAACTGTACCGTTGTGTGGATTTGTGCCATCCGTCATTTTAGCTATGTCAGTAAATGGACCATTGAGTCCTGCTGCCGTATTAAAACGGGCCTTGTGGGCCGCATTTTTACTGGTCTAAAATCTATTTAAGGACCTTTCCTCTTCTTTTTCTTTACTGCTCTGATTTTCCCTTGAAACCCTAGTCTTCAAACTTCTGCCGCCGCCATTGTTGCCGTCATCTAAGCGCCGTCGTCCGAATCACCATTGCCTCCTAGTTGTTTATTGCTCCTGCTAGTATATGGGTAGGAAGAAATCAGCGAGCAAGTCCCAAGCAGCCTTTGTAGACGAGGAGGCATCACTTTCCATGATTGAGAATCAAGAGTTTAAGGCCATGAGGGCTGCTCAGAAGATTTGGCCGGCTCCGACAACGACTGAAGATCAGCTTCGCGAGCTTGTTAGCGATGGTCTGATTTAGAGCGAGGACATTGCTGATTGGAGAGCTCCGGGCGAGCATCGGGTCCCTACTCCAGGTCCTGGTGAGATTATTCTTTTCGTCTCCTTTATCCGTGCCGGACTCTGCCTTCCTGTCTCTGCCTTTCTTCACCGATTTCTCAGCTATTTTGGGATTAGTCTGAACCATCTTGCTCCCAATGATGTCCTTCATCTTTTTGTCTTTGTTCATCTTTGTGAAACTTTCCTTAGAATTCCTCCTTCTCTTTCTCTCTTTCGTTACTTCTTTCATCTGAAGCCACAACCCCGCCGCGATGACACCAATGTTCTTGGTGGCTACGGGATTCAGTTTCGCCAGGGTCTTAAAAGCAAATTTTTTGACTATGACCTGGTTGATTCTGTGAGGGATTGGCGTGCCGACTGGTTTTATGCCACCAATTTAATTCCTCCTCTTTCCATTCATTCTGGATCTGGTCCCTTGGTTAATGACCGATGGGAAAAGAACCCTGTGATGACGGCTGAGGTCCAGGCGATCAAGCCATTTCTTGAGAGGATTTGTACTCTAAAACAGCAAGGCTTGACCGGCTTCGGGATTATTTCTAGTTTTCTTCGCTGCCGAGTTCAACCTCTGAGGGAGCGAGAAAATTATGGTTTTGAGTACTCTGGGGCAGAGGACCCTTCTCGTATGGTCCCTGCCCTTGAGTTGACTTATGAGGAGGTGCTTGAGCGTCTTCAGAAGATGCTGAAAGGAGTAAGCATCGTCCCGCTTGCTGTCCTTGAGTACAGTGCTAAGAACCCGCCTCCTGCTGTGAGTTGTTATTTTCTTATGCGGGTACTTTTGTGTGTCTTTTGTTGTATCCGCTTTTGCTTAATCTTCCTTGTCTTGTTGTTTTACTCTTTTATAAGAATTGGGGCGTAACTTCGCTGATCTGATTCCCCTTGATGATTGCCCTGCAAATGTGGAGGCTGGGGATAGTCTTGCTGGGGCATTCTTGACCAGTAAGTTTCAAACCACCACAATATTTCCTAGCGTTTCTTCCGCAAACCTTGATGTATATGTAGAGTATGTTCCTCATCTAGTTCCTCGAGGTCCTCGTACTGTCGAAAAGAGGGGGGCGAGCAGATAGTTCTTCTTCTTCTTTATCTGCTGCCAAGAAGTCTCGCCAGCCGAGTACTCGTCCAGGTACTCCAGTTGTAGCTAGCATGCTCTTAGGTGAGCATATTAATATGCTCTGTCCTTTTGTTGTTTGTTTTTATCTTTGACCGAGTACTTTCGTTCTTTTTCAGCTGGTGCTATGGTGGCCTTGGTCAAGAGTGAGGAAGAGGATGATGATGTTGCCCTTGTTACCCGTCGGTGAGTTATTTTCTTGTTTTCCTGTTGTTGAACCCCTCTTTTTGTTTTGACTTTGGTCTTGTTCTCTTGTAGTAAGCGGTCGTCGGGTTCTAGTTCTTCTGGGGCTCCAGTATTGGCCTTGCCGCTCCTATCATAGGGTGGCGGTGATGTTTTTGCCGCTATAGTTCCCCCTCTTAGGTCCTCTATTGGTTTTATGAAGAAGAGGATAGCTGAGTGAGTGATTCCTTGTTATGCTTCTTTGCTTATGTTTTCTTTTTCCTGACCCATATTCTTATCGTTGAGTTTTCTTATCATCTTGTAGACCCTCGCCTTCTCTTACTCCTCAGGCGCCCTCTTGTTAGTCCTCTAGTGCGCCCCCATGTACTGAGTCAAAGGACTCAAAAAGTACGGTCGGTGAGGTGGCTGTGAGGGAGACGGGGCCCCCTAGTGATCATGCTGCTTTGGATCTGCTAACTCCGGGGGTGACCGTGGCCGTGGGGGTGGATCCATCTGAGGAGGTAGCCGGGGCTTCCTAGGATACGGCCTTGGTTTTGCCTTCTTTGCCTACGCCGACTTCTCCTTCTGCCTCTCTTGGTACTAGTGCTCCGCGTCTGGATCATGATGTGTTGCATCAATTTGATGTTACTCATCGGTTGTCAGAGCTAACCGCTGCCTGGGGAAACTTGGCGACCTTTGCGACTTCTTTTGGGGAAAAGCTCCAGGTAAGTTTTTCTAAAATTCTTTCTTTGGATGTTCGTCTTTCTTATGTCCTTATGTCTTGTTTTTCTCTCTCTCTCTTTTGCTCAGTCTTTTTCTCATGATCATACCGGCTTCTTTTTCTCATCTGAAACCGAGAAAAAGTTGTCTTCTGAGGTGAGTACCCTAAAGGCAGAGCTTGACCTCTGTCGGGCCGAGTTGGAGAACGAGCGTCAGACGCATCAGAAGGAGGAGAAGGCTCTCCGTGCCCAGGTCGTTGAGGCAGAAAAGCAGAGGGATGCAGCTGCCCAGGAGGCCTTGAAAAATGTGGAGGCCATGAAGAAAGAGTGCTCTGGTATTGCGAGTTCTTTTTCGTTTCCTTTTGTATTCAAATTTCCCTTTCTGCTAACTTGTTTTTTGTTGCCTGGTCTAGCTCTCCAAGTTGAAAAGCAGAAGCTCTCGGAGGGTATCAAGGAGATGAAGACACTTGTTCGCACTAACCACAATAGGGCTGAGGAGGTAATTACTCGAGCTGAAGAAGAACTCGCGCTTGCTAAGTTGATTAGGCATGGAGCTGATAGGGATCTTGTGTGCAGTACCAAAAAACTATTGAAGTCTTGACTGGCAAGTTGGCGACGGCTACTGAGAATTGGAATGCTTTGTTGAAATCTTTTCGGTCAGTAGTTGACCTTCTCCGGACTCCAGCAGATGATGGTCAACCTTGGGCTCAATTTATTCCCCAAGTTCCGACTTGTTTCTAGGAGTTCGTGAAGAGGTGCGCCCGCTTATGTACCAGAAATGTTCTTGCCCAGGTCCGGGTTCTTGCTTCGGAGTTCCCTTTGTCCAAGGTTGCAGAGGAAGCTGAGAGTCAAGAGTATCTGGATGCTGTTGAAAAGGTGGAGCCTGAGGTCGAAGACTTAGCCAGTAGGATTGTGGACAATCTTAATATTGATGTTTCTTCTCCTGATGCTTGATGTAATCGACCTTTGTACTTCCAGCCTCTGTAATAGGATATTATACTTCCTTTTTGAATGAAGATTCTTTATTTCTATTCATGTCTTCTTTGCTTGGATGTCTTCGCCTTGCTTGCTCTTTAAACGAGTTGTCCAAGTGATCAGAATTTTCTTCGAGTAGTTGTTTGTTCTGGCTTTCGTCTGTGACTTGTAAACAACTCGGTATAGATTGTTGTCTTAACAAACTTTGTGTTCTTGTTAGTACTGAAAAGACTTAGGACCGGCGATCTCAAGTTCCTTCATCTTCTTCTTTTTGGCTTAACTCGAGATGTGGTCAGCATCTGGTCCTTTCCCTGGTTGGTAAAACATCCTAGGATCGATAAGCCCCCGAGCACTTCATGGTTGAGTTCTGGAAGCCTCGTCTTGTTCCTTCAGGTCCTACTGAGTAGGTACAAGCGTTCGAGTGCTTTCCTGAGCGAAACCGTGTAGCACTTCTTGGGATCTTCTGAGTGTAGCCCCCGAGCCTCTTGCTATTTGGAACAAGGAGCTAGAGGGTCTTATCTTGAAATTGCTCTGATTTATGCTCAGGCGTATTTTTAGCCATTTTGCTTTTTGGTTCGGGTGTTAGCTTGTTAGCTACCCTCATCGGCGGGCTCAAGCATCTTTTCAGCTCTTTTGCTCTCGGCCGGTATGCTCAGGCATATTTTCAGCCATTTTGCTTTTTGGTTCGGGTGTTAGCTTGTTAGCTACCTTCATCATGGCTCAAGCATCTTTTCACTCTTTTTGCTCTCGGCGGTATGCTCAAAGCGATTTTCACCATTTTGCTTTTTGGTTTCGGTTGTTAGCTTATTAGCTACCCTCATCCATGGCTCAAGCATATTTTTAGCTCTTTTGCTCTCTACCGGTATGCTCAGCGATATTTTCGACCATTTTGCTTTTTGGTTGGTGTTAGCTTATTAGCTACCCTCATCGGTGGGCTCAAGCATATTTTCAAACTCTTTTGCTCTACCGGTATGCTTATTGGAAACAACTCAGGGAAAGCCATAATAAGACATATGATGTTGAAAAACCATCTTTATTGATCGTGAATGTTGATAAGCCATAATAATACATATGTTGTCAAGGAACACCATCTTTATTGATCATGAACATTGATCTCTTGTGGCTTGTATATATATTCTTCCTTGAGTTGTTTTCATGCATAGAATCTTCTTAGTTGGCTGATGTGCCATGTATTGTTGACTTCTTTTCCATCTTCAGTTATCAACTTGTACGTGCCTGGTCCGGTGACTTTTGTGACGATAAAAGGACCTTCCCATGGACTGAGTAGTTTATGGCGTCCGTCAGTTTTTTGTATTCTTCTTAGTACTAGGTCTCCGACTTGTAATGATCGAGGCTGGGTATTTTTGTTGTAGTGGCGTCTTAATCCTTGGAGGTATCTTACTGATTGAAGGGTAGCGTTTACTCTAACTTCTTCTGTACTGTCGAGTTCTAATCTTCGAGTGTGTTCTGCTTCTCCTTCATCATATTGTTCTATCCTTGGTGACGTCCAGATCAAGTCGGCAGGTAGTACGGCTTCTGATCCGTAGACTAGGAAGAAAGGTGAGTATCCGGTGGCTCTGCTTATTTGAGTTTGTAGCCCCCATACGACCTTGGGTAATTCTTCAATCCATTTTGATCCATAGTCCACTAGTTCTTCATATAATCTTGGTTTTAATCCGGCTAGTATGAGTCCATTAGCCCTTTCTACCTGTCCGTTGGCCTCTGGATGTGCGACTGATGCGTAATCTATGCTGAAGCCGCAGTCCTGTGCCCAACTTTGGAATTCTGTGGCTGTGAAGGGAGAACCCAAATCTATGATGATTTGATTGGGCATGCCAAAGCGATGCATAATGTCTTGGATGAACTCGACTGCTTTGGATGCGCTGTATTTTGCGAGTGGTTTGTATTCAATCCACTTGGTGAACTTGTCAATTGCTACGAAGATGTACTTGAAACCGCCTTTTGCTTTCTTGAGAGGTCCTACTTGATCCAGCCCCTAGCAGGAGAAAGGCCAAGCGGGTGGGATGCAGATGAGATTGTGAGCTGGCACATGAGCTTGTCTTGCGAACATTTGACAACCTTTGTATTTTCTGACAAGTTCTTCTGCTTCTTTTAAAACGATTGGCCAGTAGAAACCAGTGCGGAATGCCTTGCCGACTAATGTTCTTAAGGCGGCATGATTTCCACAGCAACCTGAGTGTATTTCATTTAGGATCTCTTTGCCTTCTTCAAATGAGACGCATTTTAGGAGTACTCCTGATGATGCTGCTCTTCTATAGAGTTTGTCCCCTACTAGGACGTAGTTCTTGCTTCTGCGAACAACTCGAGTAGCTTCCTCTTTATCTGCTGGCAACTTATTCCCTTTGATATAATCAATAAAATCCTGGGTCCATGAGGTGTTGATTACCATAATCTGGTTGCCTTTGGCTGGAAGTTCTGGGGTTATTTCCTAGGGTTGTTTGATAGAGGGAGCTGATAACTCCTCTATGAATACACCGGGTGGGACCTTCGCCCTGTCTGATCTGAGCTTGGCGAGGACGTCTGCTGCGATATTAGAATCGCGCAGGACATGTAGAATTTCTAATCCTTGAAAATGTTTTTCAAGCTTTCGTATTTCAGCACAGTAAGCGCTCATGTTTTCTTTGGTGTAGTCTCAATCTTTGTTGACTTGATTGATGACTACTGCCGAATCGCCGTATACGAGTAAACGCTTGATTCTAAGGGTAATTGCCACTCGTAGCCCGTGGATGAGGGCTTCGTATTCTGCTTCATTGTTTGTAGCTTGCCATAATATCTGAAGGACATACTTGAATTGTTTTCCGTCTGGAGAAATGAGGAGAACGCCTGTACCGGCTCTGCCTAGCTTGAGTGATCCATCAAAGTATATCTTCCAATGATCAAGGATGGTATTTGACATAGGTTGTTGAATTTCTGTCCACTCGGCAACAAAATTGGCCAGGGCTTGAGATTTAATTGCCTTCCATGGGGTGAAATCAATATTGAGAGCACCAAGTTCAACTGCCCACTTAGATATGCGCCTTGTTGCGTCTCTGTTGTGTAGGATGTCTCCGAGTGGGAAATCTGTCACCACGGTAATCTTATGGCTTTCAAAATAGTGGTGAAGCTTGCGTGAAGTGATCAGGAGGGCGTAGAGTAGTTTTTGCACATGCGGGTACCGTATCTTTGATTCTGACAGTACTTCGTTGATGTAGTATACGGGGCGTTATACTTTATATACACACCCTTCTTCTTCTCTTTCTACGACAATCGATGTGCTGATCACAGTAGAAGTTGTCGCAATGTACAGCATCATGTCTTCGTATTTCTTTGGAGGTGTGAGAATGGGCGAGGAGGTGAGGTATGCCTTGAGCTTCTTGAAAGCTTTGTTGGCTTCTTCTGTCCACTCAAACTTGTCTGTCTTCTTTAGCAATTTAAAGAAAGGTAACCCTTTTTCGCCGAGTCTTGATATAAAACGATTGAGGGCCGCCATGCAGCATGTTAGTTTTTGCACATCTCTGACACTTCGAGGAGGGCCCATCTCTGTTATGGCTCGAATTTGCTTGGCGCTTGCTTCGATTCCGCGATGACTGACCAAGAATCCGAGTAGTTGTCCTGAAGGAACTCTGAATACACACTTGTTTGGGTTCAATTTCCACCTCTATCTTTTCAGGTTTTCGAAGGTTTGCTTTAAGTCTTCAATTAGTGTATCCGGGTTCTTTGTCTTTACTACTACGTCATCCACGTATGCCTCTACATTTTTGCCGATCTGATCACCAAGGCATGTTTGGATAGCTCTTTGGTAAGTGGCACCAGCATTCTTAAGTCCAAATGACATGGTTTTGTAGCAGTAGGCACCGAACGGAGTGATGAGAGATGTCTTGCTCTGGTCTTGTTCCTTTAATGCGATCTGGTGATATCCTGAATAGCAATCAAGGAAGGATAATAGGGTAGATCCTGCTATTGAATCAACTATCTGATCAATGTGTGGTTGCCCGAACGGATCTTTCGGGCAGTGTTTGTTGAGGTCTGTGTAATCGACTCACATGCGCCACTCGTCCGTATTCTTTTTCTGTGCTAGCCAATCTAGATGGAGGATTTCTCTGATGAATCCAGCTGCCATTAGCTTTGTGATTTCTTTTTTAATTGCTGCTTTCTTGTCGGATGAGAATCGTCGTAACCGTTGCTTCACAGGCTTGGAGCCTTCATTGATATTAATTCTGTGCTTAGCCAACTCTCTTGGGACACCTGGCATGTCGGCCGGCTTCCAAGCGAAGATATCTTTGTTGTCCCGAAGAAAGTTGGTGAGCGTGAGTTCCTATTTTGCGGAGAGGTGGGCGCTGATGATTGCCGTTTTGGAGGGATCACCGGTGCCCAGGTCGATTTGCTTGACGTTGGCTTCTTTTGGTGGTGCGAGGATGCTGGGTTTTTTAGCCGGTATCTCTAGCTCTTCTGGTCTCATTTCTGCTGCGATAGTGGCTATTTCTTTTCTACCATCGGTGGCTTGTGCTTTTGCTGCAATTTAGATTGCCTGAACGTCGCAGTCAAAAGCGCGCTTCAAATCACTCCGAAGAGAAAGGACACCGTTAGGCCCTGGCATCTTAAGCAATAGGTACGGATAATGCGGTATCGCCATGAATTTTGCTAGTGCTGGGCGCCTGAGGATTGCGTGATATGATGAATCGAAGTCTGCAACTTCAAACTTGATGAACTCTGTATGGTAGTTTGAGGGAGTCCCAAAAGTAACTGGTAGACTGATTTGTCCTAGTGGCATCGCTGCCTTGCCGGGTACTATGCTGTAAAAAGGGGTGCTCGTTGGTGTAATCATCCCGGCGAGTTGTAGTCCCGTCTTCCTTAGAGTTTATGATGTTGAGTCCGGCTCCTCCGTCGATTAGTACTTTGGTGACAATCATACCGGCAATAGTTGGATCTAGAACCAGTGGGTAATGGCCTGCGTTTCCTACACTGGTCCATTGGTCTTCTCTTGAGAATTTGATTAGATACTATGACCAATTGAGATATCTTGGAGTAGCCGGTTCTGCTGCCATGATAGTTCGTAGTGCTAGCTTTTCTTGATGTTTGCTTCTGAAATCTGGAACCCTGGCGAAGATTACTGCTACTGTCCCCCTGGATTTTTGGAATCCCTTGTCTTCGTTGTTGTCTTCATCTTTTTTCTGATTGTCTTCTTTTGTGTTTCTCTTACTATCTTTTCTTATGCATCGTTCATTGAAGGTGAAACAATTTCCGATGGTGTGATTTCCTTTAGGGTGCAAGATGCACTGCATGTTTTCAATGTCGTCATATCTTCTGGGTTTGGAAAACTTCCTTGATTTGTCAGCCACCGCTACAGAGTTGTCTGATCCACGCTTCCTTTCCTGATGTCTGTTTTTCGATGATTTTGCTTGTCCGAGTTGTCTCGGTTGTTTCTATCCGGGAACCTTTCTCGTGTCTTCTCCTCCGTAGTAATCATCTTTTCTACTGTTTGTCTGAATTCTTCATTGTTTCTTGGGTTTTCTTTGCAGAAGTCTTGAAATTGCCACCTAGCCATGATTCCATGAGAGAAAGCTTCAATTACTTCTTGTTCGGTGATGTCATGTACTTGAGCTCGTAGTTCACCAAATCATCGATAGTAATTTCTGAGACTTTCGCCCTCTTTCTGCTTGAGTCCTTTTAATTCTGCATGGGTGATGGGATGCGTAATGATACCCGTGAAATTTTCATAGAAAGCTCTTTGCAAGTCCTCCTAATTTCTGATTGATCCTGGATTCAATTTGTTAAACCATTGAAGGGGCATGGTTTCTAGGGCCATGGGAAAGAACAAGGTCTTGATATCATCGTCTCCTTCGGCCAGTTCAATCGATTGCGAGTAAATCCTGAGCCACTGCCTTGGTTCGGTCTTGCCATCATACTTAGAGTGGTTGGATGGCTTGAACTTGTGAGGTAGCCGTATTGAAGCAAGTCTGTTTGCAAAACAAGGGAATCTATCGTGCGTTCTAGCCTCTGTGTATTCTGATTCAGCACCCCCTTCTTGCTAGCTGTTATCTTGGTGAGAGTAGTTCTGCGTAGCTGTCTGAATAGGTGCTTTGCTTCTGACCTTTCTTGGTCGTTTGACTCGGTTGTTTTGACTATGGTCCCTTCTACTTTCTCTATTGTGACTTCCACTTGGTCCAAGTCTCTCGAAAGCGGACTTCCTTTGATTTTGATCTTCCTGCTCATGAGATGTTGACCTGGCAGGCAGTTTTGAGCGGGTCCTCCCGTCGTGCGTCCTTAGGACTGTTGATCGGAGAATGTCCCGGAGCTGTTCTTGTTTTTCATTGGGATGTGAGGTCGCCCTGAGTTCTTCTAGTGCTTCTCGGATCTTATCGTAGGGTGTATTCGCCGCTCGTCCTTCTTCGACCTCTCGCTATGATTTTCTTCTATTGTACTCGGCTAGCTCTGACTCATATCTGATCCAAGCTTCCTTGCGCTGCCTAGCACGGTGCTGACGTCCTTGTTTCAATTTGTTCTTTCTTTCTCTGGCTTGTTTTTGTGCCTCGGTCTCACCATCGTGCCCCTGGGTAAAGGGTGATATGTTGGACTCAGATTCATCCGATGACCTGACGTCGGGCGCTTCTGGGGGGAGCAATGGTGATCGAGGACGGTGAACCATGAGTACTTCTCGTGCGTGAATTGTTCCGCTATCAGCGTCGGTTTCCACACTGTCGGAGTAGTCGATAACTTTAGTAGAGGCTTCAAGGTCGCAGATCGAGTCTCCTTCTTGGTAGGGTAGAATCGTTGTTGTTGTATTGCCGACTAGTTGGGTGCCGCTATCCTCAGGAACGGAACCTGGCCAGTGGACAATGCAGTCTTGAGATGTTATAGTTAGTACGAGACCATCCTGAGCTCCTTTCAGTGGCATTCTAAGCACCGGATCAAGGAATCCTTCGGGCTATGTTTGATAAGACGTTGCTATGTTGTGGAGTCCGAACGGAAAAGAACCCGACTTCTTGAAAGGACTCTGAGTGTACTCCGAGTTGTATTCTTGATAGGCCAAGGCCGCGTTCTTAAGCCCCATCGGAAAAGAACTCGGTTTCTTGGAAGAACTCGGGTAAGACTCCATTTTGGATGCGGAACCTGAGTTTGAGTTGGATGCGCAAAGTCGCGAAATCTGAGTTGGATCGGACATCGCGAGCTGCGTGAATCTTCCAGCAAGTTGATCTGTCGTAGTCGCCAAAATAGAATGGTCTTCATGGTGATACGAATCTTCGAGGAGACGGCTTTTGAGCTTGCCATTGTCACCTGCCTCGCAGATCCACGAACCAAAGATGAAGGTTGATCCTGTCGAGAAGATCATGTTGTCGAGGTCCGTCGAGCTCTCGGATGCAGGGTCGCCGAAAGCCCCTACCTGGCGCACCAGTTGTCGATGTTTGACCACCGATAGCGTGCCACGGGGGTTCACGGGGCAGTATGTTCGGGCTTCAGCGTATGTAGAACTCGACGGTGAACGCAAGAGACAGTCGATTTATCCTGGTTCGGACCCACGATCGTTGATCGAGTAACAACCCTACGTCCAGTCGACGTTAGCCTTTGCGTTGGATTGATTGTAAAGTGTTGTGTCGTCTCTAGGAACCCTGCCCTCCTTTATATAGTCAGGAGGTCAGAATCCTAGTCGGTTTACAATGAGAGTTCTTAGTAGGATTACAGAATAATACTACTACTAAGATTACATGGAAAGAATCCTAGTTAGACTAGATCTTCTCCCTTCCTTGCGGGGTATCTTGTGGGTCCCGCACTGACAGGCACCCATAACAGTAAAAGCTAGTTACTAGCTTTAAGACAACCTCTTCAATAGTGTTAACTAATAGCTCAAGCCCCTACTCTAGTGGTGTAAAGATCGAAGATGTCGCCTAGAGGGTGGGGGTGAATAGGCGTTTCTAAAAATTTACAACTTAAAATGCGGAAGCGTTAGTATATGAATTTCCAAGTGCTTGAAAATTCCAAATCAGAGATTAAAACCCATCTAGAGTAGAAACACGGAGTATAACAAATGTCACAAAGGTAAATAAGCCACCACCCTGCAACACAAATCAATTAATCACAGAATTGCAAAGTTGCTGCAGGACCCTGCAATACCGAAGGCTCCGGTATGCAATACCGCAGGATCCGATATTCACAGGTCAGTGATGTTCCTCAATGAACTTCCTCCTTCTTGGCTCAAACTTTGATCCAAAGATGCAGGGGGTTCCAGAAGGTGAAATATGAGTATACCCTGCACACCAAAGATCACAGCCTGAGTAGATCGAGAGGGAAATAAATATAGCAATTCAAAATGCAATGAGACACAATATTTGTTTTACAGAAGTTCAGACTCTGTCAAGTCCTACTCTCCGTTGAGGGGGCTGCGAGCGACCCAGCAAAGGTCAGCTCTAGAGGACACACGAAGGTCAACTCTAGCCGGAGTCTTTTCCAACTCCTTTTTCTCAATCCACTAGGTGATTCCTTCCCTTGCGGAGGCGGAATCGAAGCCTTCACAAACTTGCCGCGGCACACCACAATCCTTGGTTGCTCGCCGCCGACTTCTAGCCATCTAAGAGCCAAGCTCCAAGAGTAACAAATGCGAATCACGAGATCGACGAATGCCACAAGTGCTCAAGGATTTGCTTGCTCTCTTTTGCTCAATATTTCAAATCTCACTCAACCCACCACTTGGATTTCTCACATAGAAGCAATCTCATAAAGAGAGGGAGTGGGGAGTGTCTCACAAGGCTCTAAAACATGTATGGAAGTGCCAGGAATTAGCAACACTCAAAGAGGACGACTTGGGGGTATTTATAGCCCTCACTCAAAAACTAGCCGTTGGAACTGTCAGGTTCGTACCGGACCCTCTGGTATTACCTGCACAGCACTAGTTGGTTAGAAAGTTAAGGGCACGAACGACGTCGGAACTCCCGAGGCTTGCCGGGACTTCTGGCTCCTAGAACTCCCGACTCTTGCCGGAACTTCCGACGAACCAAACTCGAGAGCACCATACCGAACCCTCCGTTATGCAATACTAGGCCCTCCGGTATTGCCCTCAACAGCACACCAAGTTAGCACTTTTTGCCACTCTTCTCTCAAACCTCACATGGATTAACCTGAGCATCTAGAGACAATAAACTATCATTGTGTTGCATCAATCTTAATAGTACGACATACCTATAAACTCAAGTTTAAGTAAAATCGAATTGAAACCGCTTGAGTTAACCTTCTTTGAACCCATGCCATATCATTCTATCTTCATCAATACGAATGCCAACATGTCCATTTTGATTGTTGCTTGAGCATAGCCATCTTGAGCATGTGACTTGGTCCAATTCCATTCGTTTGAATGAATCCAAATGCACCAAGTCATTTTAATCAAATGATCCAACAATGATTTGATTCTCCTCATAATACAACCTTTTTTAGCTTGATTAGTGACATGACTAAATGCAAGTACTTTCTTCTTCACCACAGCCATGGTCCTTCGGCGCCCAAGCCGTCGCTTGACCTTCATCTATGCTTGGTCCTTCGAAGCATTTTCCTTGCTATCTTCACCTTCACAAGCCAATCCAAGTCATACCATTATTTGAATCAACAATAAGCATACATTGAATTCCATGAAGTGAAACCATCTTCATTAACATTGATTTCATAGCAAGCTCTTTAAATGAGACCATTCCATATGCAAGACCTCATGTCTCATATACCAATTCAAATATGCTTGCTTTCATATGAACCATAGATGTCCAATAATATATAAGCCATTACTTGAATTTCATTTCAACTGAAACACCATCAAGTTTGCCTTTGTGATTGAACCATTGATACACTTCTCATGATACAACAACTCATATCTCAAGTGTATGTAATATAATACACTACTTGTTCAACACTTAGCAAACTTGTTAGTCCTTTAATCGTGTTGTCATTCAATCATCCAAAACCCACTAAAGGGCTAGATGCACTTATAATCTCTCCCTTTTTGGTGATTGATGACAATCCCGATTAAAGCTTTCAAAAGATATAAGAATTTATGATTTTGAATCCAATGATATAGATAGAGCTCCCCCTTAATTTGTGCATATGAGTGTGAGTCATAAAAATGGCATCAAATGCCAATTTGCACAAATTAAGTCAAATGAAAGCCTCCCCCTATATCATTGCATTCATGGGGTGCAAGTGTGTGGCACAATAAAACCGTGATGCATATGACATGATATATCACTCAAGAATAAATATAAAAGCATCACATCATCAAATTCACCCTAAAACATGCATGATCCTTACAAAAGTAAATACAACATAATAGCACACACATAGCACTCATCACAATGGTTCTCAAGTCCACAAACCACTAAGATTATATTGCAAGATAAGGCTCATGTCTCAAAAGATACATCCGTCAAACATAGTCTCATCTTTCTCATGATACACAGATAAAGCACATATAATCTCTGTTATCCATCATGATACATCAATAAAGCTCATGGATACACATTATAACTAAAAACTATAGCTCTGCAGTACATATCTCTAGGCACACATACTGAAGCTTTAATCATTATCTCTCCCCCTTTGTCATTCATCACCAGAAAGGTGCCACAAAGAAATACCACAAGGACTGACAAACACAAAGGGGCTGCAAGCTGCTGCTGAGTCACAGAGACCACTCATCATCATCTTGATCACGATCAGCACCATCTCCATCGTCCTCGTCATCTGAACATGGGGCTCCAGCTAGGCGAGAACCACTCTGTCCTGGGTCACCTAGACCACTGTAGAAGCCCTGACCTCCAAAGCCGTACTCACTAGTGGTGTACTGGTAGCCATCACCAACAAGGCCCTCCAACTAATCTGAAGCTGTCTCCTCGGCTGCACTAGAACGCTGAGCGGTAGGACGAGTTGAAACAATGCCTGCCTGACTCTGTGAAGGCACACCTGACTGAGTCTGAGCGTGAGCTGGCGGAGGCTGAGTAGGAGCAGACTGAGACTGTCCAAAGAAGTAAGCATCGCTCTCCTGCTCATATCTGGCTAACTGCTGCTCAAAAGTCTCGGGCTCACCCTCTGAAGCAGGAGATATAGGAGTCTAAAGCTCTAACTGTGAAGATATCTGCTTGAGAGTTTTAGTATCCTTCCTTTGCCTTTCCTTAATGTCATGAACGTCCTTACACATCTCAAATATAACACTGAAGAGCTTGTGAATGGGAGAAGGCGGCTTCTTACCAGAGAAGCTGTTGCTACTGCCGCCACGGTGAGAGGTAAACCGACGAGGAGCATGTGGTGGTGAAGGAACTCTAGTTGCATCTCCTCCTGCTAGTGCATCTGGATGTGGCTCTGTCAGTTCTGCATTGACTTTGTAAGGCTTATGCTTATGATCATAGCTAAAAGTATGTCCTGTCACTTGCTCTATCATATACATGATGTATGTTGCAAATCCACAGCCCTTGAGTGGACTCTCTGACACACTCTTTATCTCACACCAAATAAAGTCAAAGACACTGAACTCCTGTGCATCTGGTGCCATTCTAGCGAGCAGACTTCTTGAATAACCACCAATAGAAGAAGAGTCACCCATTTTAGGAGATAAAGTGCACCTGAACAATCTATTCAGATATGCATATGTGGGGTGAAGGCCAGTCTGCTTACCATAATATCCTTCATTGTTTGGCAAGTACATAAATTGAGCTTTTCAGGAGAAATTGGATGCCCATTGTGAATTTTGTCCTTCATCAAATCCTGAGAAGTAAACCCAAGCAAGGTAGTAAAATGATCGTAGTCAACTGAATAGCCTCTACCTTCTATCATCCAATGCATCTGTCTCACATTACCCTCCTCAACAAACAAGGTGGCATAAAACTGAGCAATTACCTCATTATTCCAGTCACAATGAAACTCCATAATGCCATACACACTGGTCCTCTCACAAAGCTACAATGGCAAGGTCAAGAGAAGGTTGGTGCTGATTTCTTGCATGTTTCCAATCAATCCACTGAGAAACAGACACAATTGGATTCTTGGTGAGAATCACTGAAGTGTAGTAGTCTTGCTGAAACAAAGTGTGGAATCTGTGATCAATAGCTGATCTAGCAATAAATCTGGGATCTACTCTTCTCTCCCTTCTGGCCGCCTTAGTCATGCCTTGCCCAATATAATTTGTCATTTGCACATATGCAAGATATGAAGGTCTATGTGTCCTAAGCTATCCAAAGTGAATACTCTGACCCTATGGCTGCCCTATCTGAGGTGGCTGACCATACTGTAGTGGTTGTGTCTGTCCTTTCTGCTCACCCTCAGAATTCTCATCACTGACATTCATCTCTTTGCTCTTCCTTTACCTGCTCTTCTTAGGTGGAATAACATGCTCCTCAGATTCTGTGTCTGATGAACTCCCATCACCCTCCAGATAATGAGGGGCTTTCCTTGTCTGTCTGGTGGATCTCCTTACTTGAAGCTTTTCTGCCCCTTTCTTCTTTTTCTCAAGAATGGTTGGGTCATGCTTGAATTTTGATCTCCCTTCCCTTCCACTCATAGCTGCTGTCCCTGTATCCAAATATCATCACACCAATCTTAGAGACATGCCAAAAGTTGCTTATGAGTTGAAGTTAGTGACTAATTAATTTCTCCAACTATTTCACACATACTTGAACCATCCATTGGCCACTAAGCAGTGTAAAATAACAAAAAAAGATTTCTTAGGCACTAATAAGCAACTGTAATTGAGTTTGGTAGAAAGGCACTAAGGACAGTGCTGCCTGGCACGTACCGGAGCCTCCGGTATGGAGGCCGCGGCCCCCAATCATGGGCTCTCTCCCAAATCTCAACTAATCCAATCCAAACTTTTGGCACAGCTATTAGACCTCCAATGCAGCATCTAGGTGAAAAGAATCGAAGAGATGCGCTTTCTAGAATAGATCGGAGAGTCTGGGGCGATTTTGTACCTTGAGAGGGAAGGAGAGAATGAGATTTCCAATCAGGTGCATGGAATCTTCAATCTCGCATTGGGAAGCCCTCAATCCATGCTTCACTCTTGTGTTTCCATGACCGGGAGAAGAAATCACCAATGGAGGGAGAGTCGTGGCTCTGGTGTCTGTGTTTCTGCAGACGGGATGGGAGAACGAGCAGCGAGTAGCGCTAGCGGCGTGGTACTGCGGCAGCTCGACAGGTAGGAGCACAGGCCGCAGCGGCACTGGTCCAGCGTGGGGAGAAGCAGGGCGACATCCGGGCAGCACGGGCCGAGCGAGGAGGGAGCGGGGGCGGCACGGTGTTTCTGCGGGTGTGGGTGACGGCGTGAAGGAGCAGCGAGCGACTCAGGCCGGCCCTAGCGAAGGGGTACGCGCGCCCCTCCCTTTAATCTTGACAATACCGGACCCCCCGGTATTAGATACCGGACCCTCCGGTATGAGTGGCCTGCGCCATTTTTTTTATTGCAGACCCTTTTCCAAATATTGCAAATTCTTTTCCAATATATTTCTCCTTCCATATTAATTCCATAATAATTGCCAAGGTCTGATCCAAAGTATTTCCAAATTCCTTTCACATTGTTTTCTCAACTCTTGTACTTGGGAATTTATAGATTTGAGATGAGGATATAATCTAGAGAGATATAGTAACTTATGGACTTGAGAGAGTCATGACAAATGTGATTAGTCAATCAATCAATGTGAGCTATAATCATAGATGGCATGACAAGGTCACAAGGACCAAAATCCAAATATTTTTCAAAGCACCACAAAACCTATCATGCTAGTAAGAGTTTTGAAAAATCTATCCTATGTCACACATGCACACTCTAGCATGTTAAGGGCCTTAGATGCACTACAATGCATAAATACTTAGAGTAAATTCATACATTTGCCTTGAGCCCATAAAATCTCCATTGAGAAGGTATCACTGAGTAGCATGACAATAATTGAGTTGACCTTATTGCCAAATGATCATGCCCCATGAGAAACTAATTCTTCCATAAAGGACTACAAGATCACTAAAAGAAATTGTTAATCCACTAGACACAAAATAGAGATTGAGCTCCCCCTAAATAAGTGCTTCAAGTGATTTGGCTAACTTGTGGCAAGCACTTGGTTCATTTAAGAACAAAGGAGTCAATCCTCTATTTTGGCCACAAAGATATAATTTGCCATAAGTAAGAGGAACAAGAAGTACTCACGACCAAATAGGAAATGTTATAATCACAAGTTCCTGAGACAATTATTGAGTATATAGAAGTATGTGGGTCAAATCTTAGCCTTGACGAATATCTTTGGTTTCTATCCCTTCATTCCGGACCCCCTAGTATGATATACCGAACCCTCCGGTACGTTCAGGTCAGAAATCTCACTTTTTGTTTTTCTTATGATTTCACCAATTTGACTTATACTTCTTATACCCCTGCATTACATCAACATATTGCTCTTCTAGAGAGCCATTAGGAGCATCATATGACAAACAACAATTAATCAATTGAAATTCACTAGCCACTCCCAATATTTCACAAATAGACATATTTGTGAACTATAGAGTACTACACAAGCATGGTGGCTATCCTACATGGATTAGGTACTTGTTACCAATGGTGAAGATGAAGTATGAAATGTAGTTCTCAATTGATCTTTGGGTCAACCATATATAAAATAGATTGATAGCTTGAGTGAATATTTTCAATCAACTTTCTCAAGCACCCCAAAACTTTCATCTCACCACCAAGTACCTACATCAACAACCTAAGCACACTTTGGTACCCAACCATTGTTGGGTCCTATTGGGTTAGTCAACAAGTGCTTAGGGACCCAAATGGCCTTTGTGCTAGCACGAGGCAAACTAATTACCTTAGTAGCATAAGTGTCATTTGTTGGTTTCCTAAGCATATTATAATTACTTGAAATGTTGAGCTTAGGAAAGTTACCCATGGGACAATCCTTGCCTAGGTGTCCCTTTTCTCTACAAGTGTAACATAGGCGTGCCCTTGATCTTGTTAGCCACTTCCTTTTGAATTTTCTTGCTCACTTGTACTTGAGTAGGCTTTGGTGAAGCATTGGACTCGGTGTTAGAACACTTCCCAACCTTGTGCCCTTCCTTCTTGCAACCAAAGCACTTCATCTTAGATGGCTTTGCATCCAATTATTTTGCCTTGAATGATGCAATTTGTCCAACTATTTCACATTTATCAGCCCAACTCTTGTATGGACAATTTGCAACTATGTGACTGGGCATAGTGCATCCATAGCACTTCCTCTTGGATCTTCTTTTCTTTGTGGAAGTGTTGGGCTTGTCCTCATTTAAGTTGTGATCCTCATGTTGGGACAAGGAGGTGACATGGTTTGAACCATTCTCAAGCGTCTTCACCATGACAACACGATTATCTTGAGAAGGTTGTGTTTTCTTGTCGATGTTTTGTAAACCAGACTAGTAAATTTATATAATTGTCGTGCTGCTCTAGGAAGACGATGGTAGCATCCAAAAGACACAAGGATTTATACTAGTTCAGGTTGGAGCCCTATGTCCAGTCTCAGAGATGATCGAGTGCGTGTTCCTCGCTTAAATGCTCTAAAGTTCTTACAATGGGGGTGCAAGAATGGTGGAAGAGAGCTAGAGCTAAGAGATGAACTGCCTGAAGGGAAGCTTCAGGAGTTCAGAGGTTGTGAAGAATGAGAGAATGAATGAATAAAAGAGATGGTGGGAAGGATGCCCTGGCTACCCTTATATAGAGTTCGGGCCAGAGCATGTACAAAGAAGTAGGTTCTCTCGATCGAGGGGTCATGAGCCTGAGGGAGGGGCCTAGCTAACTTGGCTTGCAAGCTATGCCGTCTTGTGGTGCACGTCAGTATGTGGTTGTCATCATGATCTTGTGCCCACGTCATGGTAGGGTGTGGCGTTGTGTTACTGTGCCGATCGTGGCGACACTATAGGCATGGTGGTGGTTCGCCAACCGTCCTGCACGACGTGGTCTTCGTTGTGGCCTTCGTCATTGCCTCCCCGATCTCTCCAGGGGCATCAGACAGACTTGGTAGCCACCCCTAGGTCATCGATCGCTGGGTTGGCTTGTGGAGTTGGTGGCCATGATCTTGAGTCCAGGGTCATGGCTCCCGCCAGTTTGGGTGGCCTCTAAGTCAAGGCCTCCATCGTGGATCCCATCCCATAGTGGGTAGAATTGTACGTGTGTATTGTTGGACCATATTTGGACGGTGGGCCGCCGTAATGGCATTCACCGCCATGCGGTGTCATCTTGTCTATCTTTGCATGGCGTAGGGATGGCATCGACCGAACCGAGGTGACCTTTGTCCCCTCGGTCCTTGTAGGGTCGATCTTGGCGTGTCTACTCTTGTCGAGCAGGCACGCTTCGTTGGGCTTTATCTCTCCCCATTCCTCCTAGGGGTCGAGATGGCGAGAGGGTTGTGAGTCTCTTGTGCATTGTGCGGCTAGGGCGGAAGGGAGGGTCGTGGCTAACCCCGGCCTTGGCGTCTAGCCGGGTCCACTTGGCTTAGCTGGGCCTCAATCGTTTGGGCTTTCTCTAACAGATGTATCATGGGCCACTCGGCCTGCTGACTAATCGATGCCTTGAGACACTCGGAGATCATAGCCCCGACACTTCTCTTTGCCCTTCAATCGATTCACATCCTTTCTTAGCCTCTCAACCTCCTCCTTGAGCTCTTCATTTTCTTTTGTGATTTCTCCATCACAATCTCTTGCAATTGCTTGCTCAATAGAAGGTTGGCTTGCTTGAGAGCAACACATTAGTACAAGGAATATTAAATTGAGATGGTGTACAAGTGAGTGTGTGAATGAGAGGTTGAGATGATTTTACCAATGTAATCACAACCTCATGAGCTACCTCAAGCATGATATGTGATTCTACTAATTCCTCATGTGAGCACTTGAGATGAACATAGTTAGCTTGGAGAACATTATATTTGCTTGAGAGTTCATCTAGTCTTGTCTTGAGCTCAATGTTGTCCTTTTCTAGTTGTCCAACACTAGAAGAGAAGTTAGTAACTAAAGCATGCTCAATTGATAATTTTTCATACCTTTTATTTATTGCCTTTAGTTCTTCCAACTTGGAGATGAGAAACGTTTCTTGCTTTTGAAGTGATTGTTCTTGCTTCTCATTCTCTTCTTCTAGTTCATCATTCTTCTCAACTAGCTTCATGATGATGAGCTTGTCTTTGTTGCTGAGATGATCAAGAGTGTAGCTATCTTCAATTTCAACATCACTCTCTACTTGATCATCTACTTGTGCTATCTCCTTTACTTGTTCTTTCTTGGTAACATTCTTCTTGCTTTTCTTGGCCATGAGACACAAGTGATGAGTGTCTTGAGATACTAAGCTTGATTCATCACTTGGCCGCCATCGATCTTGAGCATCATCACTGTTGTTGGTTTGTTGGCCTGCTGTCCCTGCAATACTGGACCCTATAGTATTACATATTGGAGCCTCCGGTATGCTCAAAGCAGGGAAGACTATAGGAGCACTTTTCTCCATCTTCACGCGCATCAAGTCCTTTGATGATTCTTGATTATAGTAGGAGGAAGTGGATGTTTCCTCCAAGCTCTTAAACTCTTGGAGCTCATCACATTTGGACATACCATATCTCCTTTTAAGCATGGTCCCAATGAGATGTGCACTCTCTGGTGGATCTTCTCCATTGAAGATAGCTTCATCTAGAACCTCTGTACTCAATGTACTCAAAATGACATTAATAGCTTAAGCATTGAGTTGCACGTATCTCCCTTCCTCTTTTGTCAAGTTATAGTTGCTCCAATAAACTATGGAAAGAGGAATCTATGCATCCACAATAAGTTCAGTAAGAGGAATTATGGTCCTAAAAGTATTGAGTACATGTATTGACCAAGATAGAAAGTTTGAACCATCATTTTGGAGAAGCACAAGCTCTGGCTCATTAGGCGTCGACATCCTTTCTCATGGTGGTTAAGCTTGTAGTGAGTCCCTGCTCTGATACCACTTGTAAGGATCGAGGATGTCACCTAGAGAGGGGGGGTTAATAGGCGTTTCTAAAAATTTACAACTTAAAATGCGGAAGCCGTTAATATATGAATTTCCAATTGCTTGGAAGTTCCAAATCAAAGATTAAAACCCCTCTAGAGTAGAAACATGGAGTATAACAAATGCCACAAAGGTAAATAAGCCACCACCTTGCAACACAAATCAATTAATCATACAATTGCAAAGTTGCTATAGGACCCTACAATACTAGGAGGCTCGGTATGCACACTAGGATGATCCTGGTATTCACAGGTCAGTGATGTTCCTCGATGAACTTCCTCCTTCTTGGCTCAAACTTTGATCTAAAGATGCGGGGGTTTCCCAAAGGTGAAATGTGAGTATACCCTACACACCAAAGATCACAACCCAAGTAGATCAAGAGGGAAATAAATATAGCAATTCAAAATGCAATGAGACACAATATTTGCTTTACCGAAGTTCGAGACTCCATCGAGTCATACTCTCCATTGACAGTCATGAAAGTGACCCAAGAAAGGTCAGCTCAAGAGGACACACAAAGGTCAACTCTAGCTAGAGTTTTTTCCAACTCCTTTTCCTCAATCCACTAGGTGATTCCTTCCTCTTGGAGGCAAAATCGAAGCCTTCACAAACTTGCCATGGCAAACCACAATCCTTGGTTGCTCATGGGTGACTTCTAGCTATCTAGAAGCCAAGCTCCAAGAGTAACAAATGCGAATCATGAGATCGACGAATGCCACAAGTGCTCAAGGATTGGCTTGCTCTCTTTTGTTCACTATTTCAAATCTCACTCAACCCACCACTTGGATTTCTCACTTAGAAGCAATCTCACAAAGGGAGGGAGTGGGGAGTGTCTCACAAGGCTCTAAAACGTGTATGGAAGTGCCAGGAATCAGTAGCACTCAAAGAGGACGACTTGGGGGTATTTATAGCCCTCACTCAAAAACTAGCCGTTTTATAGCCGTTGGAGTTGTCAGGTTCATACCGGACCCACCGGTATGCATACTGGACCCTCAAGTATTACCTGCATAGCACCAGTCGGTTAGAAAGTTAAAGGCGCAAAAGACGTTGGAACTCTTGAGTCTTGCCGGGACTTCCGACTCCCAGAACTCTCGACTCTTGCCGGAACTTCCGATGAACCAAACTCGAGAGCACCATACCGGACCCTCCGGTATGCAATGCCAGGCCCTCCGGTATTGCCCTCAACAGCACACCAAGTTAGCACTTTTTGCCACTCTTCTCTCAAACCTCACATGGGTTAACTTGAGCATCTAGAGACAATCAACTATCATCATGTTGCATCCCTCTTAATAGCACGACATATCTATAAACTCAAGTTTAAGTAAAATCAAATTGAAACCGCTTGAGTTAACCTTCTTTGAACCCATGCCATATCTTTCAATCTTCATCAATAGGAATGCCAACATGTCCATTTTGATTGTTGGTTGAGCATAGCCATCTTGAGCATGTGACTTGGTCCAATTCCATTCGTATGAATGAATCCAAATGCACCAAGTCCTTTTAATCAAATGATCCAACAATGATTTGATTCTCCTCACAATACAACCTCTTTTAGCTTGATTAGTGAGACTAAATGCAAGTACTTTCTTCTTCACCATATCCATGGTCCTTCGGTGCCCAAGCCGTCACTTGCCCTTCACCTATGCTTGGTCCTTCGAAGCCTTTTCCTTGCTATCTTTACCTTCACAAGCCAATCCAAGTCATACCATTATTTGAATAAACAATAAGCATACATTGAATTCAATGAAGTGAAACCATCTTCCTTAACATTGATTTCATAGCAAGCTCTTTAAATGAGACCATTCCATATGCAAGACCTCATGTCTCATATACCAATTCAAATATGCTTGTTTCATATGAACCATAGATGTCCAATAATATATAAGCCATTACTTGAATTTCATTTCAACTAGAACACCATCAAGTTTGCCTTTGTGATTGAGCCATTAATACACTTCTCATGATACAACAACTCATATCTCAAGTGTATGTAATATAATACACTACTTGTTCAACACTTAGCAAACTTGTTAGTCCTTTAATCGTATTGTCATTCAATCATCCAAAACCCACTAAAGGGCTAGATGCACTTACAAGTGAGCCCTAGGCTAATTCAGAGAGTGTTGAACCTCCACCTGGCCCATCTCTCAAACCTTTTTCAAATGCGCTAACTCCAAATGATGCCCTGCGAGACAACCAACACCTTTAGCATTGAGTTAGCATTTTCAAAACATGTTCAAAGGTTTTCAAACTCATTTGAAATCGACACTCTTCTCTATTTGCAATCCAAAGTTAGACTTAGCTTATCAAGTGGCACTAGCTAGATAACTAATATGCAAAAACACATTTTCCCCTCAATAGTACAGCTATTAAGCCTTGGTCATCTCAAACTTATTGATCTACAACACATCATCGCTGGCAAAATGAAATGCCCTACATTTCATACCTTTGTCTTGCGCATATCCACTTTAGCTCCAAAGCAATGCCCTCAAGCAAACTCTCTCCATATCATCCTTTTCATCTCCATGGTCATGAACATAGAAATTCAACATTTCATCTCAACTTGGTCGTTGTCACAATGATCCTTCCATCTTCGCTCCTTCAACAAGCCACTTGATATCCACCTTGACATCAATTCCTTGGCTTGCTCTTTACATGTGATATGAAGATTCATATGGCATTCATAAATCAATCAACCTTAGCCTTACCCGCTCTTCATTGTTGCCTTCATTCATCAGTGCCAAGCCCTCTAATTACACTTCACCGCCACAATAGTCCGTCGTCCCGAGCCTCTAGCTTGCCCTTCACCCTTGCATGGTCCATCGTAGCCTAAGACTTGCCTTAGTCTTCACCATCTTGCCATATGAAACTTCGTATCCCATATTCAATGAATCCATCACTTGGATCGTCATCTTCATCAACTCTTTACTAGTTGAGCACTTTGGGCCTATTTGATAGAGCTCCATCTGATTCTGATTCTCTATAGAAGCTGATTCTCTGAGAGAAGTGATTCTATGGCTGAAAGTGATTCTCTTTGATTCTTTAGCATAAACTCTTAAAATCATGATGGAGAATCACTTCACAGAATCAGGAGAAGCTACTTTTTTCAGCTCTCTCACCTCTTAGTTCATTTCAAAGAATCACTTCACAAAATCGAGAAGAGAATTACTTCTCTCTGAAAAAGCTGTTTGGTAGAGCTCCTTTGGATTCAGTAGAGAATCAACTCGGGAGCTCTACCAAACAGGGCTTTTACCTCACATGCTGCGTGCCATCTCTTTGCTCCATGGCCATCGTGTTGCACAACTAGCTTGTGGACTAATCACTTATTTATCTCAACTGAAACATATTAGTTGTTGTCACTAAATTACTAAAACAAAATGGACTTTCACTCACCCAGTCAGCACATAAGGGCTTTCGCCTCTGCATGTTAGTATTATAATAATTATATAAAAATAATCCCTTGGTGTTCAAACACTCTAAATTATGGGTTCAATTATAATAATTCAACCAATAGATCATGATAATCCTATACCATCTCAAATCTACTAATAGCATGTTAGTGGTGCTCAAAATACCAAATTCTATAATGTAATATGACACTACTATATAAAATCTTTTGCACAACGTTTGGGTTTGGGGCTCCGAGGCGGGCGGCCTGGTTCCCCGCCTTCGTTATTCGATGGCTGGGCAACCGGCTCAACAACTACCTCGGTTAATGCTTAATCGAGGCGGGCAGCACAAATCGCCTGCTTGGTTTAAGTTCGATTAACCGAGGCGGTTGCCCTAACGCAAATGCTTCGGTTAATATATTAACCGAGGCGGTCAGCCTAAAACAACCACCTCGGTTAATCAAACTTAACCGAGGTGGGCGTTTTAAGGAGACTGCCTCCATAAATCCATTTTCGGAGGCGAGCACTTTATAAGGCCTATCTCCAAAAATAGTGGTCCAGCTCCTAGCCTAGGAAAGGCCCATATCTATCCTTCTACCGGGCTCGTATATAAGCAAGACTTAGGGTTCCCAGCCGCGCCCCTCCCCACTCCCACTCTCCCAGCCGCACACCTCACCAACCCGCCGCCCCTCCCATCCCAACTCCCAGCCGCTCCTCTCCCCATCACGCCACCCCTCTTCGCGCCCCTTCCCTCCGAGGCCGGGCTCTTCCTCACTCACTCACTCACTCCCTCCCTCCCTCCCTCTCTCTCTCTCTCTCTCTCTCCGGTGGCATTCGCATCCAGATCCAATGGGGGCTGTGGGGGTATTAACCCCTATACCCTTACGGCTAAGATTGGGCCGGCCTGGATCAGTGGGTCCGGTCCACCAAAAGGCGATGCGCGGCCCGGCCAACCTGTTCGGAGTCCCGCGCAAGGAGTCAAGATAGATTTGACGATCAAGCAAGATCTCGATCGGTTAGAATAGGAATCCTTATCCGGTCACCTATGGCAATTGTAATTGACTAGGATTAGTTTCTAGATCTGTAACCCTGCCCCTCGGACTATATAAGGCGGGCAGGGGACCTCTCTAAAAAACATCTCTCATTGACATACAGCAATACAATCAGACGCAGGACGTAGGTATTACACCTTCTCGACGGCCGAACCTGGATAAAACCTCGTGTGTCTTGTGTCACCATCTTGTTTGTGGCTTGCGCATCTGTCTGCCGACAATCTACTACCTTGGGCATACCACTGGGTAGACTGCCGACCATATTTCATCGATAGTGGCGCGCTAGGTAGGGGGTGTGCGTACTGCTCTCCAAGCGAACAAGATGGTCATCATCCCCGGCTTCATGGCTACGCCGAACGACCTCACGTTCACCATCGGTCAGATCACCTAGACCACTGGCTCCGACGACTTCATCGCCACGATCACAGAGGAGGCGTGGATTCAATCTGCGTCGACCGCTGCTTCACCTGCATCGGCTACGGCTCCGACCACGCACGCATCGCTTTCAGCCACGCCGACAATCCGTCGTTCGCTTCCCCGCTACAAAGGGAGGCAGATCGACAACACCGACCTGCTCGACTCCATCGATCGGGTCGGCACCAAGCTCGCTGAAACCCTAGCTCTGGTAAGTTCAATTCAAAGTGGACCTAATGAGCAGGTAACCGCTTCCCACAATAGATCTACCCGGCCGGCTCGGGCCAGTCGTCCTACATGACTTGGTACAGATCTCGTGGTCATATCTACTCCTGAAGGGCGCTCCGCTCGTCGCTGGCCAGCCTCCGCGACGGGTCTCCAGCTCTCCGAGTATGAAGCCTTGATGGAGAACTACCAGGCCTAGCCCTATGGCCTGCGAAACGCTGCCTCCAACTATGTGTGTAATATACAACACCGCTTGGATCTGTGTCAACCTCAGTCGAAGCCGTGAAATTTCATCAACATGGTCCGGATTGAGGATTATCAAGAAGGATCCATCCACACAGTCCAAGAGGGTGACTCCAGCTCCTCATCTGGCATCGCATCCAATGCCTCCGACCACACTGAGCTCCAGCGTCACGATGATGAAGGCGTCGAATACGATCTGGATATCCCAGACCACGCCCTAGGGTACCCACAATTCCCGTCCTTCCCACCAAGACGAGGGGATTTGATCAATGTTGTCAGTAATGATGAACCACCAGCAGTCGGCAAAACAGAACAGGAAAGGATTGCACGCGAAGCATGTAATATTGACCGGTTTAATCGCCGACAAATCGAAGCTGAAGCAGAAGAGGAGGCACGACGCATAAGGGTCCATCCACGCGACCTCAACAATGCTTTCGACAGGGTGGGGGACAAACAGGTCTTCAGGACCCCAAGCGCCAACGTAGCCATCGCTATGGCGACAATGCAACGGCTACCCAATACCCCGGAAACTCAGGCAGTTCGCGATGAAATACAAGCCTATCTGACGACCGCTATGGCCCAGACCGCAGAGATTGTAAATCAGGCCCGGGCTCCCTCCGTCTCAGTCGAGTCAAGCCACAACCTTTAGTACTCAAGCCGCTCACAGCCACCCAACCTACGTGGCTCGCGCAACAACGATCCATCAGATAACCGTCAAGGCAGAAACGGTGGCCATGATGGCGGTCGAGATGACAACCGCCGTCGACAGGACAATCGCCGCAATGTCCGAGATGACAACCGCCGTGACAACCATGGTCATAGGGCTAATCTGGATGGCAACCGAGATCGCCGCGATGGCAATAACAATCTCCGCCACTACCTCGGAGGACGTGATCTGCGTGATCGCATCAACCAGAGAGCCAACGATCATGCATCCCACGAAAGCTATCGCCGTATGGAATATGATACTGCCCACGGCCCATTGGGTTTGAAGCAGTTTACTCCGCACCTTCGCCAAGTCATATGGCCCAAGAACTTCAAGCTCGAAAAACTTCAGAAGTATGACAGCAAGGAGAACCCCGAATTATGGGTCATGCTCTACGAAACCGCGTGTAGATCAGCCATGGCTGACGAGCATGTGATGTCTAACTACTTTCCAGTAGCTGTTGGTCATGCAGGTCACCAGTGGCTGGTCAGCTTGCCGGCAAAGTACTTTGATTCCTGGCAAGAACTCAGGCAAGCTTTCATCGACAACTTCATTGCCACTTGCGAGCAACCCGGCAACAAATATGATCTGCAGCGGATTTGAGATCGGAAAGATGAGCCGCTGCGCGAGTACGTCCGGCATTTCTCGGAGATGCGCATCAAGGTCCCGTCAATATCCGACAGCGAGGCAATCGAGGCTTTCATCACTGGCCTCCGCTTCCACGACGCTCTAAGGGACAAGCTCCTTCGCAAGAGGCCTGAGTCGGTCACAGCGCTCCTGGCCACCGCTAAGAAATACGCGGACACCGACGACGCTAAAAAGATAATTATCGAAGAAGCAGCAAGGGTTCTGCGCTCCGACCACCCCCCACACCGCGACGACTACCGCAGCAATCGTGGTCAGAGCGACAATTTTGACCGCCACAACTAGCGCAACAACTCCCGCGACCACCGCGACCAACGTAATCAGCAACGTAACCACCGTGACGATTACAGGGGCAAGCGTGCTCGGGAAGACGATGGTGAAGTCAACACCGTCAAAAAAGGGGGCGGACGTTGTAACTACAAATAAGATTACGCCAAAGCATTGAAGGGGCCCTGCCAGCTCCATCCCAAGTCAAACCACACCATGGAGAACTGTCGCGTTCTCAAGTCTATCTACACGCGTCAACAGGCTCCGGACACGTCCGACAAGCCTAACGATGCAGGGGAACAGCGTAACGAGGACAACGACGATGACGACGCAGATCCTCGTCACAAGTATGTCAAGCCAACCGATCGCGTACACACCATCATTGGAGGCAAAGTGTCCATCGAGACCAAGCGAGAATGCAAGCTGCTCGCCCGTGCTTGCTTGAACGTGGCCAACACCGACAACCTTATCGCCGATCCACGGCTCCCTCCTTGGTCTCACCGCGAGATCTCCTTCAGCAAAAAAGACCAATGGGCCGCAATACCCGAGCCAGGACATTTTCCCCTGGTCCTTGATCTTTGTATCCACAAAGTTCAATTCGACAGAGTGCTGATTGATGGCGACAGCTCCATCGATATACTATTCAAGAACAGTCTGCCGGCCCTGAAGATAACCTAGGCGGATCTCAAGCCATACGAGGCACAGTTCTGGGGTGTTCTCCCCGGACAGAGCTCTACACCTCTCAGGTAGATCACGTTACCTGTGCAGTTCGGGACCCTAGACCACTTCCGCACCGACTACGTCAACTTCGTGGTCGCTGACTTCGACGGTACCTACCATGCTATCTTGGGTCGACCATCGCTCACCAAGTTCATGGCCATACCTCATTACAGGTATCTGGTGCTGAAGATGCCTACCGAGAAGGGAGTTCTAACTCTCAGGGGCAATGCATATGCAGCTTATACCTGCGAGGATGATAGCTTCAGAGTAGCAGAGGCTCATGACCTCTCTATTCGCATGACCGCGACCACGCTCGACGCCAGGAAGACCTCGGCCGACCACCTAGAGATCCCAGAGCTCGAGGCTCCACGCAAGAACACTAAGTCCAAGGAGCACAAGGTGATCCAGCTGGTCGACGGCGATCCCAGCAAAACGGCCCATATCGGGGCCAACCTGGATCCCAAATAGGAAGACGCGCTCATTAGGTTCTTGAGGAGCAACGTGGATGTGTTCGCATGGAAAACTGGCGACATGCCCGGTGTACCTCGGAACTTGATCGAGCACTCCTTGAATGTCAACGGCAAGGCCAAACCTATCAAGCGAAGCTCTACAGTTCACTCGCGACAAGAAGGAGGCGATTAGGGTAGAAGTTACACGGCTTTTGGCGTACCGGATTTATTAAAGAAGTGTATCATCCGGAGTGGTTATCCAACCCGGTTCTTGTACGCATAAAAAGAATAATGAATGGAGAATGTGCGTTGATTATACCGATCTCAACACACACCGCCCTAAGGACCCCATTGGCTTACCTCGCATAGGCGAGGTCGTAGAGATTCAACCATTTGGTTGCGAGCGCTTTCCTTTCTCGATTGCTACTCACGGTTATCACTAGATCGCTCTCAAAAGGACGACCAGATCAAGACATCTTTTATCACGCCTTTTGGCGCCTATCGCTATCTACGACCATGTCGTTTGGGCTCAAAAATCTTTGGGGCTACCTACCAACGCGCTATACTCTGCCTGCCTCAAAGATGAAATAAAAAAGGCGACCTCGTCGAGGCTTATGTTGATGATGTAGTTGTCAAAACCAAGGAAGCGCATACCCTTGTTGACAACCTGGAACGCACCTTTGCAGCCCTTAACACATTCCAATGGAAATTAAACCCAAAGAAGTGTATCTTTGGTGTTCCTTCTGGCATACTACTTGGCAACGTCGTCAGTCACGACGGCATACGCCCTAACCCGAAGAAAGTCAAAGCTGTCTTGGACATGAAGCCGCCCAAAAAGGTGAAGGATGTTCAGAAGCTTACCGGATGCATGGCTGCTCTCAGCCGTTTCATATCAAGATTAGGCGAAAAGGGATTACCGTTCTTTAAACTTCTCAAAGCATCCGAGAAGTATGAGTGGTCGGAGGAAGCAGACACTGCCTTCACACAGCTGAAACAATACCTTACGTCACCTCCGGTCCTCACTGCTCCCAGAGAAGACGAAACACTCCTACTTTACATTGCGGCAACTAATCGAGTGGTTTCCACTGCCATGGTGGTCGAACGCGACGAGCCTGGCCATGTCTACAAGGTATAGCACCCAATCTATTTCATCAGTGAGGTGCTCAATGAATCCAAGACCAGGTACCCACAGATCCAGAAATTGATCTATGCCATACTGATAACATCCTGAAAGTTGAAACATTACTTCGACGGATATTGTGTGGTGGTCATCACTAAGTACCCTCTGCGAGACATAATTAGCAACAAGGATGTGAACGGACGCATTGTCAAGTGGGCATTGGAGCTATGCCCCTTTTCCCTGGAATTCGCAAGCCATACTACGATCAAGTCTCAGGCACTCGTCGATTTCATCGTTGAGTGGACAGACTTAAGCATGCCTACCTCTCAGGGGCCCGACGAGTGTTGGAAGATGTACTTCGACGGTTCCCTCAACATCGACGGCGCAGGAGCAGGAGTCCTTTTCGTGTCGCCGTCCAAGGAGCAGCTCTGATATGTCCTCAGGATTCATTTCCCAGCATCTAATAATGCCGCTGAATACGAAGCATGCCTACATGGTTTGCGCATTGTGGTTGAGCTCGGTGTTAAACGTCTCTATGTCTACGGAGACTCGGCTCTAGTCATCAACCAACTCAACAAGGACTGGGACACGACCAGTGAAAGGATGGATGCATACTGCAAGTCGATCAGAAAGCTGGAAGGCAGGTTTTATGGCATCGAGTACACACACGTGGTCTGGGACAAAAATCAAGCAGCAGATGCGCTGTCTAAGTTAGGATCATCCCGAGCCAAAGTCCCACATGGCGTATTCATCCAAGACCTGCTCACGCCTTCCATTGAGGAGGAAGATCCCACGGTTGACAAGCCTCTAGACAAGCAATTGGTGGCTATGGTTCCGGTGTCGAGCACCGCTGAGCCATCTCCGACCATGCATGAGCCCGACTGGAGAGAACCTTTCATCAAGTACCTGACAGATGGCAGCGGTTATACTGATCGGACAGAAAACGAGCGCCTGATGCATCGCAGTAAGCAATATCTGCTCGTCGATGGCAAGTTATGGCGCAAGAACGCAAAGGAGGAAATCTTGATGAAGTGTATAACCCAGGAGGACGGCGAACGTCTCCTGGACCAAATCCACTCTGGCTCCTGCGGCAACCTTGCAGCCTCGAGAACGCTGGTCGGCAAGGCTTTCCGAGCAGGGTTCTATTGGCCGTCAGCAGTAGCCGACGCAGAGAAGCTAGTCCGCCACTGTGAGGGTTGTCAGTTCTTCGCCAAGAGAATCCACGTACCAGCACATGAGATCCAGACAATACCAGCCTCTTGGCCCTTCGCATGCTGGGGACTGGATATGATCGGGCCTTTCAAACCGGCTCCTGGGAAATTTACATGCGTCTTTGTGCTGATCGACAAATTTTCTAAGTGGATAGAATACATGCCTTTGGTACAGGCATCCTCAGAAAAGGCCGTCACATTCCTTGACCAGGTCATCCACCGCTTCGGCATACCCAACAGCATCATCACTGATCTGGGCACTCAGTTCACTAGGAATGCTTTTTGGGACTTCTGCGATGAAAGGAGCATAGTAGTAAAATACGTCTCGGTGGCGCACCCTAGAGCTAATGGACAAGTTGAGCGGGCAAATGGAATGATTTTGGACGCATTGAAGAAGAGGATGTACAGAGAAAATGACAAAGCTCCCAGAAGATGGCTCAAAGAGTTACCAGCTGTGGTATGGGGCCTCAGAACTCAGCCCAGTTGTAACATCGGCGTCTCACCGTACTTCATGGTTTACGGCGCCGAGGCAGTCCTCCCAGCAGATATAGCTTTCAGATCAGCACGGGTAGAGAACTTTGACGAAGGCAAGGTCAATGAACTACGGGAGCTAGAAGTGAATAGCGCAGAAGAAAAGCGGCTCGATTCTTGTATATGTACGGCCAAATACCTAGCTATTTTGCGCAGGTACTACAACAAGAATGTTAAAGAGCGGTTTTTCGTGGTCGGGGACCTGGTCCTGAAGTGGAAGACGAACCAGGCTGGTGTCCATAAACTCGCAACCCCATGGGAGGGGCCCTTTGTGATTAAGGAAGTCACACGACCAACGTCTTACAGGTTAGCTCACCTGGACGGTACGGACGTACCAAACTCGTGGCACATCGACAAGCTTAGACGTTTCTATGCTTAACCGCTGAGATATGTACTCCTTTTGTACTTTCGATTTACTTCAATAAAGCTATTATGATTTCTTCGACCCCTCTAATGTGTCACTTCGAATTTTATGGTTGTTCTAACTTAGCCAGTAAAAGCCGACCACCATTCCTTCTACGGTTTTCAGAGCAGGCCCTGTCTCCGATTCCTCCCAACATGTGCATGGGATCCGTTCTCTACGTTACAGGTGATTGGCAGGTCCCCCCTGGTTTGACTTGTCCGCGTCGACGTGTGCACAGGTCGCGCACCTCACACTACGACCACATGGCAAACTAGGGTCGTACAAACTTCTCGGGATGACATGTCGAGCAAAATGGTACAACTAAATAGAACGTTAACATGTTCTCACTTAGTTACACCAACATGAGTATCAAGCTTAAATACGTTTTATACAAAGCAAACAAGCTTATGATGATATACAGTTATGTTATTACAAGCTTGCCTGAAGAGGCTCAAGTTTACAATAACACAACTATGACCTCCTTCTACAGCTCTAAGCCTATTCCATTGGCTGGTTGGGGCGCGCGGCACCTACTGCTCGCTGCTTCCGATATCCTACTCGAGTCTCAGGGACTCCTGTGCTGGTCGAGCAGAAGAGGATGGCCCCATCGATGCCTGGCTGGTCGAGACCGCAGGCTTCGTCGGTTGGCTTGCAACTGATGGCGTTTCTAGTTGACTTATCGATGGCGCACCCTATACAGGTGCTGTCCCACCTCCACACAGGTTAATATCGCCGATTATCTTTGATGACAGGTCCAGCTGGGCCATCCGAAGCTCCTCAGCCTTGTCTGGGTCTACCTCCTTCGGGTACCCAGCCTCCAGGCACTTGAGATCGATCAGGGGGTAGTGGGCACGCACCATGCTTAGCACATGTGCACCCGTGTACTCACCCGCCTCCTTCACAAACTCTTGGAACCAACTCCATGCCTTTTGGCACCTCTCGACCAGTCCGAGCTCCAGCGTCCTTAGCGCTTCCTCTGTAAGCGCCGGATTGATAAGGTCGAGGACGGGCAAAATGCCAGTTGCCACTTCCTGGCACCGGTTCTTCCATGTGTCCCGATCCTCGATGGTCTCTAGGCATCGCGTCTTCCAGCCGTCACGATCTTTAATGACATCTTCTAGGTATTTCTTGGCATTGATTTTTAAAACTACAAACCGTACAAGACATCAGAATGTAACGGCATGACAAGATAGGGCGGGCAACAGAATGAGCAAGGTGGTCTGGAACACTTACTTTTCAGTTCCTCCCTCATCTTAGTTGCGTGTTCTCGGAGTTGAGACTGGTCGCGCGCCAGTTTCTCATTGTCCTCCTTCAGGCGACCACACTCTGCGGTCACACGGATATTCTCCTCTTGGAGGCGGGTTACTTCGGCTTCTAATCCTGCGCTACAGCTGTCACTACCAACAATGGAACAACGCGTGTCATGCGCTTGCTGTGATAAAACGACAACTTACTTGTTTTTTCCTGCTCTTTGTTACTGAGCTGGACAACCAGATTCTGGTTTTTTGCATCTTGTTCTGTCCTCTCCCGGTCGGTGGCTTCAAGCTGGCGGCGCAAGCGTTCCACCTCGGCCACCAGTTCTCTATTGTTTGTCGTGATTCCCTCAATCTGGTCAAAGCACCTTTTTTGGTACCTTGCGGTCTTCATCAAGTCCTGCATATAAACAAGCTAAGTCAGACAGTTCGACTAAATGACAGGATCAAGTGGTCAAGCCAAACATACCTAAACTTCTATCACTAGATGTTTTGCCGCTCGTTCAACTTTTAGGGTCTCTTCGACCTCTAGGATTTCCTCATGCATAACCCACTCGTTGTTCCACTGGCGCGACACATATACATGTTGTCGTTTGTCTTGGGGATGGCCTAGGATCTCTTCTACTTCGTCCTCTTTGGCCTCTTGTTCAGGAGGCGGCGCTGGTCTGGAGTTCGTAGTCTCTGCGACCACTATGGCTTTCCCACGAGCCGTAGCATCGGCAAGCATGCTTTTTGCCACCTCCGGCTGTTGCTCCTCGGCTTGGTCCGGTCCCCTTGGCGCCGAGGTATCCCCCTCAGCAGGGGTAGTGCTCGGAGCACTAGTACTTGGCTCGGCTCTCTCCTCGACTAGCTGCTCGAGGACTGTCGTCTGGCCGCTCATCTGCTGAGGTTCTGGTGGATTTTCTTCTATAGGTTCCGCCACATCCGGCTGCTGGGCAGTTCTTTCCGTCATTGCTGGTGAAGCCATGTCGCACCCGGTCAGCTGGTCGGGATTTTCGGTGGACGCCGACCTAATATATCAGAGATAAGTTCAGAAAACAATAGTATTCAATACAAATTGTAAGCTTACATCAAGGTTGCAAATACTTACAGCTCGGAAGCACGGAATGACGTGGCGAAGGAGCGTCTCTTCGACCGTACTTGCTCCACGTGCTCGGCGGGTTCCACTGGGTCTTTTTCCGCAACCAGTACCGTTGTCGGGGCCTGGTGCTCGACCCCTTTGCCGCTTGTCATCTATGTTGCAGTGGTCGGTGATGCGATCCTCGGCGACACGAGGAGCCACCCCGCAAATCAACTCCGATTGTCTCCTCCTCTTTCGAGGGACGAGTCGGAAGATGTCGCATCCTCTGTTTCATCATCCGACAGAGGGAAGATGGCCTTACGACGTTTGTTGGCCACCGGCCGCTTTCTAGCAGCCCTGGCCGTTGCCTCCTCTCCATCCCCAAGTACGGCCCGATCGGCGTCTTCGCCCCGCATGGTCAGGGGGTTGGGCCGGCAACCTGCGGCCAATCCACACCAGGGGGTGGAGACACGAACACCGATGCCTGTCATGACCATTACTCTGCGGGAAACATAAAGGCGACAACACGGTCAATTTTGTTACAACATAACTCTCTGGTACAAGGAAGCATAATTTACCTTTGGGGAGGTCGAGCCGGCTTGAAGTTGTGCTCGATGTCGTTTAACCCGACATAATTGGGATCGCTAAGTTGAATAGCTCCCCAATCACGGCCTTGACTTCGATTTTGTCAAGCGCCTCTTTTACAGTCCTCGTTGGATCTGCGCTTCCACGGTATTCGTAACGGGATGTACCCTCTTCTGGTAGGGTGGATCCTTGGTGATGAAGTTTCGACCACGCTTGGACCATCCAGCTTCCCCCATGGGATCATCCCGAGCAGTTCTGCAACCTGTTCCAAGTGCTCGGGCTTCTCCGACCAGCTATTTTTCTTCTCCGGAATGAACCCCACGTCGCACAGGGTGATCATGTTCGGCTCTTCATGGACGTAGAACCACTTCTTGTACCATTCGTCTAGCGATGTGTTCCAAGGGCAATGCAATCTTGGGCTTTCATCCCGTCAGCAGCAGATTGAGATATCGCCTCCGGCTATCTTCAAGCCACCGCTCCCTTTCTTCCATGAGATGAGCAGATGGCGAAAGAGGGTGAAATGGGGTGGAAGCCACCATATGCTTCGCATAAAGATGGATGAAGGTGGAGACAAGAAGAATCGAGTTGGGATGCAGATTGCAAATCCCAATCTCGTAGTACAAACAGAGCCCACGGAGGAAAGGGTGCTTTGGAACCCCAAAACCTCGCTTGAAGAAATCCTCGAAAACCACAATCTCACTGGTTGTGGATCGGGTAGCTTTCTCCTTAAGACGCGCGCCATCCCACGAGTGCCTTGTTATGGAGCACCCCATGGTGACAAGGTCTTCGATGGTCTGATCATTGCTCCTTGACTTCCACCACTCCTTCGCCATGACTCTGGCTTTCTTCTGGGTGTTTTTCTTCGCCATTAATCTGTCCTTGCTAAAAGGGGTACGGTGGAGGGGTGATGGGCGATGATTTGGAGGAATAGGGTTTGGCAAGAGGAAGAAGAAGAAGGCATTGCGGCGAATGATAATGGGGTTGGTAAAAAATAACTTACCAGTTCTATATTATAAATAACCAAGATTTCCATCGTTTCATTCGCCCGAGATTCTTGGGAGATGTGCGCGCGCGCTGCATACGGTTGTTTTCACAACCTCGAGATCTACGCCAATAAATGCTCCCCTTCGTTACCAGTGTACGCGCCTCTTCGTTGCTAGTGTGAGAGGGCCCACACTGACGCACCTCTTTACATGTGTCAAACGACTGTTTGCTAGAAAGGGCAAGAAGACAGTATGACGTGTTGTACCTGTCTGCTTTTTTGACCAGACGTGTACGATTGGACTTGACAGAGTAAGAAGATAAATAAATACACCAAATAATAGTACAAGCGGCGTTCATTTTTTCACTACATGTCTTGTGCTCAAGTATGGTCCAGACCACTGCCGTGCTTGGGACCGCGCGCACCATTGCCATGCCATTCGGGGATCGCCTAGACCACTGCCGTGCGTTTCGGGATCGCCTAGACCCTTTGCCGTGCTTGGGGATCGCCTAGACCATCGCTGCGTGCTCGGGATCGCCTAGACCACCGCTGTGCTGGGGAATTTGCCTAGACCACTGTCGTGCTCGGGGACTATTACATGACCACTACCGTGCTCGAGGATCGCCTGCAGACCACTGCTGCCGTGCTCGGGATTGCCTAGACCCGCTGCCGTGCTTCGGGATTGCCTAGACCCCGCTGCTGCCGTGTTTCGGGATCGCATGAGACCCGCTGCCGTGCTCGAGGATCGCCTAGACCCTTTTGTCGTGCTCGGGGATTGCACATACCACTACCGTGCTCGAGGATGCTTGACCACCAATGTGCTCGAGCTGTCCCGACCCATCGCTTTCGGAGATTGTTCTCCTCGGCTACATGTGATTTGTACTCATATACAGTTGAGAGACATTTATTTAGACCTTGCTACAAGGTTTGTACTTCGCCTTCCAGCAAGCTCGGGGACTACATCGGTACGATGCACCTGCCGGTGCATCTCGTATTTACTGCATATAACGATTGGGTTTTCAACTTAAGCGGGAATTTTTTTTTAGACCACGGCACCACGTGCCTCGTCACCTACTACCGGGCTCGGGGACTAAGTGGGCACACTTCACCTTGCGATGAATGTGTTTTGTTTTTGACCCTTACGCCTCGATGATCAAGGATGCTACGCCTCAGATCCACTTACATTTCTTTTCGAGAAATACAAGTGGGCACACGTCATAGGATGGAAATCTTTTCTTTTTCTTAAGAGCACCATACATTCTTGGACAACCTACTTCTCCGGCAAATAACGGTGGTCGAAATATCAAAACTCAAGCTTTACTATTCGGAGAAGGTTAAAGTGGCGTGTCGCAAACAAAACACATCTTTGCTCGGGGACTAGCTGTGGGGTATTAACCCCTATACCCTTACGGCTAAGATTGGTCCGGCCGGATCGGTGGGTCCGGTCCACAAAAGGCTGACAGCGGCCCGGCCAACCTGTTCGGAGTCCCGCGGAAGGAGTCAAGACAGATTTGGTGATCAAGCAAGATCTCAGTCGGTTAGAATAGGAATCCTTATCCGGTCACCTATGGCAATTGTAACTGACTAGGATTAGTTTCCAGATCTGTAACCCTGCCCCTCGGACTATATAAGGCGGGCAGGGGACCTCTCTAAAAAACATCTCTCATTGACATACAGCAATACAATCAGACGCAGGACGTAGGTATTACGCCTTCTCGGCGGCCGAACCTGGATAAAACCTCGTGTGTCTTGCGTCACCATCTTGTTTGTGGCTTGCGCATCTGTCTGCCGACAATCTACTACCTTGGGCATACCTCTGGGTAGACTGCCGACCATATTTCGTCGACAGGGGCCGAAGGGGCCTCTCCGGTGGCGCGCCCCAGGGGGGCCAACCTTGCTCCTCGGCGGCGGAGGGCGCGTTCATATCCGGCAGGGGCGGCTTTCCGGCGGCGCACTCACAGTTCGGCGGCTACGTCCTCGAGCAAGGGGCGCAACTCTCCGGTGGCGTTCACGTCCAGATCCGGCGGGGGCCGGAGGGGCCTCTCCTTGGCGGCGGAGGGGGCGGCATGCTCGCAGTCCGGCGGCTACGGCGTCCACGGCCTCGAGCATGGGCGCCACGGCCCAGATCCGGCATGGAAGCGGTGGATCCGGCACGGGACATCCAGATCCAGCGAGCGGTGGTGGCGCACGGCCGAATCCAGCAGGCGGCGGCGGCGCAAGCGCGGATGGGCTCGGCGGGCTCGTTGATGGGCTCAACGGGCCTCATTGACGGGCTCGCTGCCTTTTTTTGTTTTTTTAATTCATTAACCCAAGCGGGCAATATGACCGCCTCAGTTGTTCTTTGATTAACTGTGACCTTTGCTCATATGTGTTTGGAATGCCCGCCTCAGTTAACTGTTTTTGACCGCCACGGAAAAGATTTGTGTACTAGTGTGATCTAAACAATCTTGATTGTTATAATCTCATTGACAATCTAGATTCTAATAATCGGAAGGTGATCAAAAGAGATGACTAGCTCTCTTCACCACGTAGAACTCCTGGATATGCTTCGACTTGCCAAACCGTTGGTGCTAGGTGCTTATTGACTGACAGGTGGAATGGGACCATTACACAAATGATGTGTTAGAGAGGAAAAAATCATTAGCAATAGCTAGCAGTAGCTGACTTGAGATCTTTGAGAGATTTTCAAAGACGAAATAATACAGGCAGAACTTGTGGAGGCAATATAATGCCGTGCTTCCTGACGATCTGACCACAGCTACGTGAAAAAACATCCATCCATGCAACTTCTTATACCGAAGAAAAGTTTTACGCACTCTACAATTAACAAACAGAAGAAAAAAAACACATTGCCTGAACTTTACAGTTTGCTTCTAGCGAGTTTGCCTTTCTGATCAACTAACCTGTTTTCCCCCAGATATCGAGACGACAGTCGGTGAGCTTAAAGATTAAATCTTTCAAAACAGAAGGGCAGGTATTAGCCAAATGATCAAAGCCTTCGGCTGCTGCGACTGCATTGAGAACAGCCGGGGACACAAGGAACTGGAGGCATGCCTCCTTGAGGCCATGACACCGGTGCTGCTCGGCCAAAGCCAATATGATAGCCACGGAGGCCACGTTGATATGCCTGCAAAGCCGGTCCTCGCATACCAGCTTCAGCCTGTCCATGCTGTACCTGTCCGCCACAACAAGTAGATGCTGACAGATCACAGCGTCCTCCTCCCGCGTCATGTCCTGAGGCAAGGCATCGGTGTACACGAACTCTAGCAGGGCTTGAAACACTTGCGCCTCCATGTCTTGTATCTCGACGACAGCCGCAGCATGGCTTTCTCTCATCGGGCCAAGGAGCTCTGCCTGGAAGACCGGCGACCGGGACGCGAGAATATACCTGTGCGCTCTGAACGTCTCGCCGCCAACATGGAACGTAACATCTGCGCCTTGCTTGGACGCGAGGAGCTCGCCGAGATGCTGGTGCAGATCGGATGGTGGCACCTTAACCAACCCATACGCAGCTCTCCGCCGCTCCTTGTAGAGCTTGTTGGCAATCGTGATATCGCACCGGATTGTGAAGCGGTCGACCTTGAGATGCTCCGACTTCTCCAGATCTGCCCACCGCATGAACCACTACTACAAAAAGCATTTTTAGGGGCGGCTGGTAACCTTTTGTAGGGGCGGTTTGGCCAGCCGCCTCTACCGAACCGTCTCTACAAATCATGTATTTGTAGGGGCGGTTCCCAGGTCGCCCCTACAAATCGATTTATAGGGGCGGTTGGTGATTGAGCCGTCCCTACAAATAGATTTGTAGGGGCGGCTGGTATTACGAACCGTCCCTACAAATCTATTTGTAGGGCCAGCTCAAGAACCAACCGCCCCTACAAATCTATTTGTAGGGGCGGCTGTAGTGCCAGCCGCCTCTATAATACCTATTTGTAGGGGCGGTTCAATCTAGAACCGCCCCTACAGTACGTTTTCCCGCCAAAAAAAATTCAAATTTACAATTCAAATTCGACCAGAACTGTTTGTTTCTGCGTATTCCATCCAGCATCCACGTTCGCGTTGCCGAACGCCACGCGACCAACGTTCCGAACCGCGTTCGCGTTGCCGAACGCCACGCGACCAACGTTCCGAACGCGACTACAAGCACAATAGTATTATATAAAGTACAATTACAAGTCCAATTCGTAATGATATATATATATACAATCCATCATTAAATATACAAATTTCATACACATTGTTATCAACGTCCTAGAGCTAGCCTTTCAGTCTCACGAAGGTGTTGGTACTGAGGATTTGTACCTAACTCAGACTCTCGATCATGGTAGGCGCCTCTGACGTGTACAATCTGGTCCAATATGAAGTTGCAAAGGTCGCCGACGAGCTCTAAGAGTTGGTCATCCTTGTATGGGTCTCTTTTCATTCCTTTCTCTTCTCTCCACTACAAGAAAACAAGTTTCAGTTTAGTATTTCATATCATTTATGAAGTTTTTATACTACGGGTGAAGAGGTTCAAACTTACCCTTAAGGGGTGTCTCCTGTAGGCATCGGTGTTACTCATCATAGAACATATATAGTATCCATAATGTACACTCCCAGACCTCTGCTTGGGGCACTGTGTGTTTTGCATATGAAAATATTAGGTAATGCTTTTGATGTACCATGTAACGGAGTCTTCAAGAAGTAAGTTACACTTACCGCACATATAGTGTTTTTATAGCCGACTTTTCCTTCCTCATTTGGATCATGCCTTCCGTGATGATGAGAGACATAGAACCTAAATGCCCTGTTCGAATTATTTTAGCAAATACAACTTGTTAGTATGCATAAATGAACGTTACAAGTATGTATACAAACATATAAGCTAATGAGGATTGTCGATATGTATACGTCTTGAGAATCGATATGAAGTCTTTGTACGTTGCCGGGTCCTTATCTATTGAATCAAAGACCCATGCCATGCTCTTCCCGACATCGACGGCTATACAAATCCAATTGGTTTTTGTATGGATTTAATCATAGAACTAGATAAGCTCTTTTACATCGAATAAAATATATCGAACATAGCTTTAAGTTATAGTTGAACTTACTCGAAGTTGTATGGTAGCCATATAGTAGAGTGTTGTTGGAGATTTTTGAAAGCGAGCAATGTATGCCGCAACCTTAAGGGACTCTTCCCTTAAGCTTTCAAGACTACGGATGCGCTTCTTTTTCTCGAAGAGTCTTTTGTTGCTAGCTCTTTGGCATCCAAAGGTCCACCGTTTAGGGTAATTAAAATTTGTTTGGGCTATAGCTTGAGGGTCTACATACCCAGCTTTCACACTTGGCATTTGTTTGACAATGTGCACTTGCATTCTACAAATCACGGCGTGGGTTAGTTACAACAAAATTCAAAGATTACATTCATATCATATCGGGAGGACAAGGACTTACAGGCACCACGTGCGAATTAGATTCATCTCCATTTCTCCGTGTGAAAGCATGTGTGCATGTCATTGAAGTCAAAGACAATTTTCCATTTGGGCTTCCAAATGTGCCGGTGGGAAAGCATGCTTGTATGATATCTATGCTTGTTGGGAGAACACGCAAGTACCAATCATGGAACCTTCTCATTCCAAGTGGTAGTATTTGGATGTCCCGGTTTGGTAGGAAGGGCTTGCCTCTTTCATATTTTTTCGGGCAATCCTTTGACCATTCGATGGCATCAACATTTGGATGTTGCTTTGCAATTTGGTGAAGTTTGCTACTGACGGCCTCCTCAGAACCCCGTGATGGGACTTTTTTAACTTGGTTTTCAGGCTTGAACTGATCATGGGAATACCACTTGGACACCGACGAGACGCGTCTTTGATCGGAACATAAGCGGCCTTATGTGGATTGGAATCTTCTTCGGAGTTCCCATTCGAGCACGTCCTCATCTTCTTGTGCATCACCTTCTTCAGAGGCTTTTCGTTGTTCATGTATCGGTTGTGCTTGTTTGAGAAGATCGTGGCATCTCATGATGCACTTGCCCTGCACGATTTGGAGAAGGTTGTGGCATCTCATCGTGCACATGCTCGATAGGAGGCGGGGAAGAATGTGGCATCTCGAGAATGTGGGGGTCACGAGACGGTGAAAATATCTCCCCGACCTCAACAACTCGCTCCAAATTTGGGAGAGGGGGAGGCGGCGAAGAAGCGATCAATATAATGTCCCGTTTGTGCAGAGGATGAATCGCCCCATAACGTCTCCGAGTAACACCAGCCCCTCGGGAGTTGCGTAGTCTATCCTCCCTTTGCATGAACTCGGGCTTCACTGTATGCACCTCGACCCTAGTGTAGTCTCTGGCGGTATGTTATTATTGTGGTGTAAGCCACGGGAGGATGTGCAACACCGTTGCCACCTCCATCACAGTTGTTCTCGCGGCATTTGAGAAACACCAAGGTGCAACTAGTAGGTTCCCGTGTATGAGATCGACCGAGGTTGTGGCTGCGGTGGAACCTTGGCTACTAGGAACTTTCGGAGGGCTGCCAACTAATGCCGATTCTCCCGGTGGCATCACTAATATACGTGGCTCCATAGACATTCCTTGCTCCTCAGGCGCCAAGAACTAGAGCCTTCACTTGGAGCTCAAGGCTAGTCTCCGGTCTCGGCCATGTTTCTTGTACATGTGCTCTGTCCTCTTGAATCCTTGCTTCCAAGTCATCCTTTTCCCTAGCCCCACAGTGCGGCTGTGTGCTCCTTGTTTTCCAAGCCAAGGCTAAGCTCGTCCCTCTCTCTGGAAGGATTGAATGAGCCCTTCTCTTTGTCTTCAAAGATATTTCAAAGTATCCTTGATACCGCCTCTTGGGTCTCCGGCTTATCAAACTTAAGATTCTTGCCGGATGGTTCTGTAGACTCTCGCATATATCCGGTTCCTTGAGCGTACCTTCAACTTTCTCACATTGATATTCCCAAAGAATCGCGGCCTCTTCATCCATCTTTCTAAACCTGCTCTTCCTTGGCATAGTAGCCACCGGGGCCTAGATGATGGTGGTGTTTGTTCCTCTTCGCTAGCTTCGGTGTTACGAGCTTCGAGCTCCAATACCTCCCATTGAAGTCTTTCGAGCCACGAGCTCCTCCCATTGACTAGGAGTTATTTTGCGAACTCGTTGAAGGAGTTAACCCCTTTTGGATATACTTCGTGTTAAGCTCCGACCTCCAACGTCGCAATGACTCTCCCATCATCCACGATAGCATTTTTTTACCAATTCGTGCTTACCCTCAGGAAATCTAAAATTGACCTTCATTGCCTATCCCATAGTGCATTCTTTATGTTCTCTGGTACCTCTTTCCAGCTTAGGGATTCTTTGGGTTCAATTTATCTCTTACTAGGGCCCCGATCGCATTACGGAATCGTCCTCTTAATTCCTTGGCTCAAGGATCTCCCCTTTGGCCCAACCTCCGTTATCACATAGCAAGCCTTATCTGGATATAGATTTCCTTTTCTATCCCTCGTTTCCTCTTAGGCTTGGTAGTCGTGGTTGTGTCTTGAGTTTGTGGGAGCAGAGGCATCGTGATCCGTCTCTCGTGGTTGTTGCCTCTGCTCTCCTTTCCTCTACTCCGTCTTGTCCAATGAGATGTCGTGGACGCCGACGTCGTCTTTTTACGAGTTTTAGGAGGGACTGTATATAGGACAGGTCAAAGTGTTAGCAGAGGTAACACGTACCCAAAGCTTTAGCAAAATTTACAAGCTAAGGCTTCTTCCCTACCTCCTCGTTCGGGTCAAAATCCTTGTCCAAATCTTCCTCCGTTGGCCTCCTTCTTGCTTGGTGGGAAAGGATCCTCGGGACTTTCATATCCCTCTTTCGACTCATCATCCTCTTCTTCTTCGCCTTCTTGACCTCTCCTTGAGGCCTTCCTCCTCGTCACACTCCTCCCGAGTAAGCATCACTTCTAGATCTTTTTCTACCTCGTTATCGAACTGTTCCTAAGTAAGCTGGTCCTCTAGTGCTTGCTCCTCAAGGGTTGGCTGCTCATCATGCTCGGGGCATCGAGCTGCACGGTCTGTTGTCCGCGACATTATTTCGTGCTTTGTTCTAAAAGATGCAAGAAAGTGTGCTTTAGGTACGCGAGAAGGTATAAGAAATCAAAAAGGTCTATAAACCAAAGTAGTCCTATAAAACAACAATATAAAAAACGAGAAGTAGCAGTGGTAGAGGCCTTAGAAACATGTCAATCATCATCTGATCTTGAACTTGGATCATCAAAACATCATAACAGAGAAGAGAGGACAAGGTAATGTAGGGGCGGCTGCTAATGATGCCAAGTTCCTCACAAGTTCTTGATCATCAGCTCATATTCCATATAATGTATGGACTTGGACAATTTCATCATCGGCAAAACAAAGGAGAGGAGAGGAGAGGGAGATTTGGCAAAAAAAAAAAGCAAGCTCACGCTTAACAAACATAGTGCAAAAATGACTAATGGAAAAATACAGACAACAAGTCTGGCGAGTCTGGGAGATTTGGCAAAAGCAAAAAGCACCAACAGTTAGTAGCTAGAAGTAGCAAGTAGTAGTAGTAAGTAGAAAGTAGTAGAGTAGAGTAAGTGTAGCAGTAGAGTGGTAGTAGTAGAGTAAGAGCAGCAGCCACTTAGGAGTAGCAAGTAGTAGTAGTAAGTAGAAAGTAGTAGAGTAGAGTAATTGTAGCAGTAGAGTGGTAGTAGTAGAGTAAGAGAGTAAGAGCAGCAGCCACTTAGGAGTAGCGAGTAGTAAGAGGAGTAGTAGGAGTAGTAGTAAGAGGAGGAGGAGTAGGAGTAGTAAGAGGAGTAGTAGGAGGAGGAGGAGGAGGAGTAGTGGTAGGAGGAGGAGTAGTAGTAGTAGTAGTAGTCCATGTCTTTTGCAACATTCTTAGTTCCTTGTTTTATGTTACTTGGGCACAGTCAAGAAAGGAATATGAATAGCAAGTGGCCAATGAAGAAGCGGAACAACTCTGTAGTTTCCTCTTCGCTACTGCAGTGCGTTCACTGCTCTAGCTACTGAGACTGACGGTAATTTAAGTTGCTACACGATGGTTGTGTTTGCAAGCTACACTAAACTAAAACCAGGCTGTAGGTAACTTGCATATAACAAAAATAGAAACAAAAAATTGCACCAAAGGCTACTAGTGCTAGGTGGCCACCACTACTAATGAGTGACACCATTTTGCATATAACAAAAGTAGTACTAGGTGGTTTGTAGCACTTGAACTTGCAAGGCCCACACCACTCGTGTTACGTGAACCAACACAGGAAATGCACATGTCTTATATAAAGATGTCTACAATGGTAATGGGGTTATGAACATTATGATAAAATATCAAACTAGAAAGATTATCACAGATTTTTCTTATAAAAGGAACAACAATAATGCTAGCTCTATCACAACAATAGTAAGATTGACCAATGAAAGCGACTTCTTAGCCAAAAAGAAAGAAAGGATAGGCTATCATAATTTCACATAGATTATCATGCTAGTCAAGTTATGCTACGTACACCCCACCATGTGAAGTTGTGAACATGTACTGCAACCTATCTATCCAGATGGTTGCACTATCACATGACTCCCTGACTTATTTAGTTTATGTGTCAATGAATGGTATTGATCTGAACATAGCAACCACAGAACTAAATAAAGCATATGGTTCAATCTATCAGATGAAACATTATAGCATGCACGCATACAACACACCGCCAACGCCGGAAAAACTCAAATCGAGAAGAACTTCCATAGTGCTATGGTTTTAGACTGGGCATTAAATCCTATAATAAGGCAAGCGAAATGAGACAAGCAAATGGTCTGTGTTTCCAAGTAGCTATAGATAGCCGAGTGGCTGTCTCACTCAGTCTACATATTCCTTATTCTAGCTTGTACAATCATTTGCTATGAACGAAAAGAACAAAAGCTAGACTTCATACCTTGGCACTATGCAAGACAAAAGTACTAACTCTATACTGGTAGATATATGTTATTTGAGTGAAATAATTAATCAGGTTCCTGCAAACCTAAGGTACAAAAACAAAACTAAACATCCCATAGCTTCAAGCATAATCCTGTTTTAGGATAGACAGACCAACAGTGCATGGACAAAGAGAGACAAACAAGTTGTCGTTGCACACAAATATCAAGCAAAGACATTTGCAATCACTGGGAAGAAAGGCATCCGAGCACGGCGGCGAACAAATGCCAAAGTGAAAATTTGAGCACAATTATTTACTATCATTCAATGCCTAGGACACCTTGTCTTCCTCTCCGAAGGTGGATCAATAGTGGAACAAGGGTGGCTCTAGATTAGAAAATGGTAAGACAATTTGCCTTTAGTAGAGGAAAGCAGTGGATACTTATAGACTAAGTAGATGTACAATATGTTACTCATCCTAAGGCTAATAGGTCCACATGTCGAGAAGACAAGTGGTGACCTATACATAAGATAAAAGCAAGCTAAATCAAAGCGCATTTGGAACCTAAAAATGAAATTGCTAATCTTCCCTAGGCTTCGAATATATCATAAGAATAATTGCTTGACTATGTCAGATTAAATATCTTTAGCACAAATCAGCTGTTATTTTGTTTAGTAGGTATTCCTCCATTTTAGATCATAAATAGTGGCATGGTAAGGCCTACTATTGGTAGAAGAAGGTAGATATGGACACGATTGTGCTTGCGTGTAGGCTTGCAAATGTGTCCATATCTAAGGTATGCATCGACCCCATGGGGGGGCAAGCAGTCAAACCAATAATTGAAACATATAACTTTCAGAAATAAAGCATGAAAATTGATAAATTTTGATTCCAAGTAGATATAGTTTCAGAGAGTTTACTATAGATAAAACATATTTCAGTTGAATTGGTTGCCTGGGTAAAAACAAAAGTAGGTGTGAAGAAAAAATAAAAGTGGTGTGAAGAAAAATGTATGTGCACCTAGAAGTAAATCAGCCAAGTCATATAAAAAGTCTATCTATCTATATGAATGGTAAAGTACCTATATGAGCGTCGGTGGCTCATTTGCACGCGGACGCGTGGTCTATGACTTTTTGCAGAATCAAAATCAGCAGAGCTCTCGACCAACGACCAACAGCAAGATAAATAAAACCCTAGATAGAACCAACACACAATTCGTCTAAATGCATCTCCCAGCAAAGGATTCAAGCTATTGTCACCAAAGCGGCGCCACTGAGAATCCATCCTATCATCCCAGCAATTGACACCCTATCCTCATTCCGCAATCAATTTGACCAAATTCCTTGGGCGACGGGCAGCATCAAAATCTATCCAGCAAAAGAAGGAGCGTACCGGCACAGGTGTTCAGAAGACAACGGTGAGCCGGAGTGGCGGGTGATGAGGTCGTCGAAGGGGTCCTGACGGCCGGTGGCCTGGCGAGTTGAAGCGGTCGAAGGTCCAGAAGCCGTAGGGGCGCGGTCGCGCTCACCCACCGCCGAGGAGCTTGCCCGTCATCGGCGTCTGGAGTGGCCGGGCGCGGGCGCGCCGAGAGTCGTCGTCGGCGTCTCTGAAGCGCAAGGGACGTGCCGGGGCGGGCGCGGGCGCCTGCGTCGTCGCTGCTTGTGAAATGGCGGGCAAGGGGCTGGGATCTGGGCGGATGCCGAGCGCCGAGGGGCTGGGGCTTGCAGGACAGCCAGCGGGCGTGGGTCGGGTACAGGCGTGGTGAAAACCCTAGGCACTGACGGCGGAGGAAGAAGACGGCGCCTAGACGATGACTCCCGTGCGCTACCCTCCAATTTATACTAGGTATCATTTGTAGGAGCGGTTCCTGATCCAGCCGCCCCTACAAATACATTTTTAGGGGCAGTTCCTGATCCAACCGCCCCTACAAATATTTTTTTTTAAATTATAAATTCTATACTTTTTATATCATAAAAACACAATTATAAATTCTACATTTTGTTCAAACTTTCTTAAATAAAAAAATGGACTATATAAGGATTGTAGATCTTGATGAGATGAACAACCTTGTTATTCAGAGTTTTTTCATCTGAGGTCATTTAGTGTCTCATTTGAGCAAGTTTGACCAAGTCAAATTTGGTCAAATGAAAAAACAACACTTTGACTCTAGTATTATGAACTCTAAATGACTTCAAATTGAAAAGTTTTGAATACCAAGTTTGATCATCTCAGCAAGATCTACAATTGTTGTTTTGGTCAACTTTTCATTTGATAAAGTTTGGACGGTTCAAATTTGTGATTTTTAAATTTCGACGCCTACAAACTAGTTTTCGGAACCCTAGGTTATCTCAAATTGAAAAGTTTTGAATACCAAGTTTGTTCATATCATCAAGATCTACAATACTTATATAGTCCATTTTTTCATTTGAGAAAGTTTGAACAAAATGTAGATCAAATTTCACAAGTGTGTGACATAGTTTCAGAAAGTCTATATGAGATTCAAGAATTTGTGACTAGTGTTTGATAAAACTTTCTCAAATGGGAAAATAAGCTATGTAAGGATTATAGATCTTGATGAGATGAACAACCTTGTTATTCAGAGTTTTTTCATCTGAGGTCATTTAGTGTCTCATTTGAGCAAGTTTGACCAAGTCAAATTTGGTCAAATGAAAAAACAACACTTTGACTCTAATATTATGAACTCTAAATAACTTCAAATTGAAAAGTTTTGAATACCAAGTTTGATCATCTCAGCAATATCTACAATTGTTGTTTTGGTCAACTTTCCATTTGAGAAAGTTTGGACGGTTCAAATTTGTGATTTTTAAATTTCGACGCCTACAAACTAGTTTTTGGAACCCTAGGTTATCTCAAATTGAAAAGTTTTGAATACCAAGTTTGTTCATCTCATCAAGATCTACAATCCTTATATAGTCCATTTTTTCATTTAAGAAAGTTTGAACAAAATGTAGATCAAATTTCACAAGTGTGTGACATAGTTTCAGAAAGTCTATGAGATTCAAGAATTTGTGACTAGTGTTTGATAAAACTTTCTCAAATGGGAAAATAAGCTATGTAAGGATTGTAGATCTTGATGAGATGAACAACCTTGTTATTCAGAGTTTTTTCATCTGAGGTCATTTAGTGTCTCATTTGAGCAAGTTTGACCAAGTCAAATTTGGTCAAATTAGTGTCTCATTATGAACTCTAAATGACTTCTGGATGTTGCAATAGAGTGGATGTTCAAATAGAGTCATCTGGATGTTGCAAAGGGTAGTCTCACACACATGCATAAAATGTAGTATCACACACATACAAAAATATGTAGTCTTACACACGTACACAAATATATAGTCTCACACGCATGCATAAATGAAGCCTTACAAACACACACAACTAACTAGCCCGCTGTAACGACTTTCCCATTGACACCTTTTCGTTCCCATAGCATTATATCTTTGGGGATGTTCTTTTCCACAACACTGATCTTCTTAGGAAAGTCTGTGAATAACGGCATCTCATCATAGTTATTGTAAGCTTCAACATCGTCCACGCCATCAACTCCAATAATGTGTTGTTTCCCGGAGGCAACCACGTGCTTTGTCTTCTTCTTCGGGGGGAGGTTACTTTGTGGGTCAGACATATAGAAAACTTGTGCGACACGTGAAGCGAGCACCCAAGGATCATCTTGGTAGCCTAGATTCTCGAGGTCCAGGACTCTCAATCCGATCTCGTTCAGTTGGTGTTGTTTGATCCAGCGGCATCGAAACAGGGCCACCGTTATATCCCTTCGATAGTCAAGTTCCCATATCTCTTCAATGATGCCAAAGTATTGGATCTTTCGCCCTAATCCATCGAGAGTCTCTATTCGAACGCCGCTGTTTTGGTTCACATATTTACTATCCTTTGCATGGGTATAGTACGTGTACCCATTGATATCATAAGTATTCCAAGATGTAACTTGTCTCGATGGCCCCTCCGCCAACCTACATCGATGGTAATAGAGTCTATGGTTTCTCCAGCGGTATGTTTTGGTCCTTCAACCATATAGTTAGTCGTTGCTTGTCTTTGTTTCATGACCCAATCATCCGAACGGCCATTTCTCTCCGCCATAATGATAGCCAAGTGTTCATCAATATACGCTTGCATCGGTTGTGTACTCTGCAAGACTCTTTGTAATGCGCCGGCTCACCTCTTTGTAATCATGGTCGATGAACACTTTTCTACCATTGGTGCCCTTCCCAACCAACCTACCCTTGTGACGAGAATCGGGTTTACCAATCCCTTTTCGTACTTTTTAGGTACTCTTGACTGAAGACTCGACGACTTCTTTAGTAATCTTTGTAACCCTCTATCATGGAGCCCTCTGGGTATGCTCGATTATGCGCGTATCAACTTAAAACCGACATGAACCGCTCATAGGACCACATTTCAAGCAAGTAGCAAAGGCCAAGCGCTCAGATGTCGATGAACCATGTGAATCATGAGATGTGGCATTATATCAAAAAAGCAGGAGGTAAACACATCTCCAGTTGGTTTTGTGTCTCCACCACAAATTCATGTAGGTCACTCGGCTCTTCCTTGCCAATCGTCTTCGTGAGATCTTCAAATGAAGTAGCACATGCGGGTGATGGCCATTTTCAAGAACTCGACTTTATAGCCACGATTGTAATAGGTAGAAACAACATCAACATCACATGGCAATCGTGAGCCTTGCAGTGTGTTATTGACAAGTCCTTCATCGACACTAGCTTCTTCACATTTGTTGAAAACCCAGTCGGGACTTTGATCCCCCCTCGGGAAAGTGCATATAGCTCTCTTCTCGTCAAATGCGGTGTTAGGTTGAAGCATACGCCGTAGGTGAGTGTATTTTCCATTAGCCTCAGTGCATGGGGTGAAGTTGTGGCATCATGTTTAGTCGCACCATGTCTTTCCGTGCTTTGGACCATCCTTTGACTTGCCTGTGTCCATCAAGGTAGCAATGAGACTCTCAAAGACATTCTTACAGACGTGCATAGCATCAATGGCATGGGGACCTCCAAGTCGGCCAATAAGGCGGATCTTGAAAGAAGATCGATTGTTTCTTGAAAGGTACGCCTTCGATAGGAGGTGTGCTTCTATCTCTATGTCGTCCCATCTGGATTCTTCTTTCCATAGACGACGCGTATATTTTTCACCATTCATACACATGTTCTCCGTTATGACGCGTCTCTCTCGGGAGGGGGTTCAATCTCGTATGCGTTGTCATAAAATCTAAAGAACAATTTGCTATGGTACTTGTGACTTGTCTTTAAGAAGCGTCGGTTCCTTAGGTAAACTATCTTCTTGGATGCATCCAGGTACACCCATGTAGTACCATCCAAGCAAACCAAGCATCCCGTCTTCCCTTTGATTTGTCCAGACAAAGCAAACAACGCGGGGTAATCATTGGTAGTAACAAATATTATTGCTCTACATATGAAGTCCTCCTTTTGGAACGCATCGTACATCTGCTCCCCATGCCTCCATAGTCTCTCCATTTCTTGCATCAAGGGCTCGAGGAACACGTCTATATCAATGCCTGGTTGTTTAGGGCCAGAAATAAGAATAGTGAGGAGAAGGTACTTTCTCTTGACACAACCATGTTGGGATGTTGTACATGGTCAAGATCATCTGGCCATGGCCATGTCTTTGTGGTTGCTCATCCTCTCATTGAAGGATTCATTCCATCGATTGCTCGTGCCAAACCGTACATTCCTTGGGTCATCGTTGAATTCTTTGTGCTTCTCATCAAACCTTTGCCATTGACTACAATCAGTAAGGGTGTGCAATCTTATCATCATCCACCTTGCGCTCATCATCCCACCATGTCATGAGTGCGGCTTCTTTAGGGTTTAGGAACATCGTCTCAAGCGGTCGGTCCTTTGGCGGTACCACATTACTGTAGGCAGAATTCTTCTCGCTTTGCATCGTTGCCTAATGGAGTGTCCTCTGAAATTTGAGATTCTTGTACCACCTTTTTTGTACCCTTCTTATTCCTCTTTTTCCCCGTGGATGGTTCGTCCCCACCGTAGAGGTCATTGTTCTTGTACCGGCTGGCCCCACACCGGGGACATTTATCCAATGACTTGAACGTTTCACCACGAAAAAGTATACAGTGGTTGGGGCATGCATGGATTTTTTCAACCCCCATTGTCAATGGACTTATGATCTTCTTCGCTTGGTATGTGTTGGCGGGAACTGAGTTTGGTTGTGGCAGCACCCATGATAGGAGATGCAATAGATCATTGAAACTACAGTCTGACCAGTTGTACTTAGCCTTCAGGATGAGCAGCTCAAGCACGAAACGTAGCAATGTCCAATGTGTCGGACAACCCTTTTCAACACCATACACAGTCTCCTTCGATGCTTTTGTCACTCTTTCCAAATTTTCTAGACCTTTCAGGCTATTTAGTAAAATCTCTGGTCTAAGGGTTCGAATCATGTCATCTAAATCATCTTCAACTCCGACACGTGCTCCACCATCATTATTGGCACCACCTTCGTCGTTACCATCCCAACCACCAGCATCACCACCTTGTTCATTGCCAAACTCGAAATCCATTTGTGCATCAAGCTCGGCTGAATATTGGGACAGGGATTCTATGGTTTCATCGTCGTATTCCTCCTCATCCTCGTCGTTAACAATAATCGTTTCACCATGATGAATCCACACTGTGTAGTCCTCAACAAATCCTCGTATAATCAAATGTGATCTGATGATAGTCACATCTATCCATGCCATACGGTTCTTGCAATCTTTACGGGGGCAAATAATTGTATCCTTATTCTCTTTCAATGTCGTTGCATGCTTCGTTGCGGCTTCAATAAATTTATCCATCTCTTCACGGAAACCTGCCTTGAACCTTAACGAACCATACATCCAAGAGTTCCTGTACTCCATCTTTTACAACAACAACAAAATAAACATTAAAGGACTACTTATTCAGATATATATAAAAATTAATTAAAGTAATAATTATTTGAGAATAATTGTATATACCTCAGATATATATGAATATAAATCTAATATAATTACATGAAGCATACAAACACACCATGGTAGAGGAAAATTAATTAATGGCCCATTTATCCATAAATAATTAAAATACATATTTATTGATTACAATAAACAATTTCAAAGACAACAATTAGCAATAATTATACTTTACACAATATCTTTCGTACAAACCCTAGTCCAATTTTATCAAACATAAATTTACAAAAACGAAATTAATAAAAAACCAAACCCTAGATCTAGATCACATGCACATGAAACATCCATAAAACTAACTAATGGTTCACTAAAATCAAGAAACATGGACCAAATAAGGGTATGATCTTGTTCCCCTCCCTAATTTACCCTAGTACATTTAAAAGTTTGGTCTAATTTGCTCATAAATAGCTCAAGCACCATAGAAGAGAGAGAAAAACAAAACTCTAATTATTCACTAATCAACCATTAAAACTTCAAAAAAAGTGTGGAATAGCATTTTCTTACCTTCTACAACCTCTCCACCAAAGGATTTGAGACCAAAACCTTCCCCCTTAGTAGAGCAATTTTTGGGAGGTGCCCAAGCCCTCCCCAACTTTCTTTCACGGGTTGGAGTGAATGACCCGAGGAGGAAGAAGGTGCTTTTCTTGATTTTATATGAGGGTCATTTGTAGGCGGTGGTGATTGAGCCGCCCCTACAAATAGAAGCTTATAATCTGGGCCATTTTAGGGGCGGCTCAATCACCACCGCCTCTACAAATACCATTTCTAGAGGTGGTGGTGATTGAGCCGCCCTAAAAATCATACTCCATTTGTAGGGCGGCAGATCACCAACCGCCTCTTATTCCATTTGTAGGGGCGGCTGGTGTCTAGGCACCCGAGCACGCCACTGTAGGGGCGGCTCCATCACCAGTCGCCCCTACAAAAAAATTGAACCGTTGCTACAAATCGTTTTCTACGTAGTGAACTCAGCAAAGCCGAAGCAGCAAGGGTAATCTGCTGAGATGAAGATCTTATCGAAGATCAGCACAGTGGTACGGAGTGCGATGGCACCGGCTTCCCAGCTCGATCCAGCAAACTAAAGCTGGACTCGCGCCTTCACGCGATCGGCGCCACAGCTACTGCTCTAGGCGAGAGGAAGATACCTATGAAGCCGTCGGTATTGTGGGGGCAACCGTTGGGGTAATATGAGATGTACCAGAGCAACCTCCGACGGTGAAAGGAGAGAGTTGGTGGAGTCTCCACGGGCGAACTGCTCCTTGATGTGCGAGTCTCCCTCGATGTCGGTATGTGGTGCCGGTCACTTCACCACCAATGATGGCGGATCGCGTCGGAGGTGGTGCATGGCGGTGGCAGAGTCGGCATGGCGGCGGCCGGATTTTGCTGGTTTTATGGGAGAAAACGGACGCCTGGCGGCGTGACGAGAGAGGCTTTTCACGTGTATCTCTAGCTACTACTAGGTTTTTGATGAGCATGGAGTCCTTTTATTTCTCTCTCGGTCTCCGGCTCTCCGCTAACGGTTTAGGTATCCTGAGAATTTTGTTTTCGCCAATTTTTTGTGCACCGAGGCGAAGCGTAAACAACCAGCAGATGTGTGGCGGCATCGGCCCAAAGACAACAAACAGCCCACCAAGCCTAATTGTTTGATGCCAGATGCTCCTCGCTTAGACACCGAAATTTTTTATTTTTTAGCCCTTTTTACGAAAGATATTCACATTTAGACCCTTGGAGGTTTGTTTTCATTTTCTAGACCCTGAGCTCGACGCCGTAGCAATTGGCGTCGAGGTTACACGTCTCGACGCCATAGTCATTGGAGCTGAGGTCCAAGGTTATTTTCTGTGTGGCGTTGACGTGGCTGCTTGCATGGCGTGGACGTGGCACCAGGCGCTGAGCTCGGCGCCACTTCGCCTGGCGCCAACCTGACTTGCAGGCGCAGCCCTTGGCAACTACATGCAGGATATGGCAGAATGATAGACATACCTGTGGGCCTATCGGTTCAAAGCTAGAAGAGAGAGAGAGAGAGAGAGCACGGCTGCCTAGCTAGTCCAGCTGCACGGGCACGCCGGGAGAGTGAAAGAGGATAGGAGTCCTATGCTTGCACGAGCCTCTCGTGCACGCGTATCGATGAGAGCTTAGTGTTGTGAACGGTGGACCACGCAGGCACGTCGGCAGCACCTGCCCTGCCCCGCCCCGGCTGTGAGCATGAGCAGAGTTGAGCAGCTTGATTAAAGTTTCTACTGAATATACGGCAATTGTATCTGTTAAGTTAAATGGTTCATATTTAACTAAGTTTCTAGTGGATCGTATTTAAATTTATGACTTAGAATCAATTTATTATGAAAATATATTTCATAATAAAATCTAATGATATCTATTGCAATACACCATGGACAACTAGACCGAATCGAATAGGACATACCAAGACATAAATCAAGGAGTGCTATGTGCACGAGCGAACGACGACGGCCACCGAGACGTGGATATGGTGTAGCATGCAGAAAAATCAAGCTTGAGCCACCGTTGGGTGGCCGCACGCGAAAAAGCTGCCGGGACAACTTGCTCCGACTAGCTGGGAAGACGGGCGTGGGCGCGGCTGCTAGTTACAGAGAAGGAGCCATCGGGGGGTCGCGTGCAGCCATGTCCTGCCGGTTGCGGAGAAGGAGCCGCAAGGGGGGAAAATCTTTCATTCTTTTTTGACCTTTCATTCTTTTTAACTATGAGGAAAATCTGTTTTACCAAATGTTTTTAAAAATATTGTGGTTACATATAATGTATATGACTTATATTTATGGGTTTAAAAAATACTGTAACGATGTTCATCTTATTTATGCTTCCGTTTTCTATCAGATGGAAAGAAAATACTATATAAAATGGTATTCATGGTTGATTTTGACTAAATACATAACATCAAACGACTTGCAGACAGTCTATTGTACGACCTATGTTTTTAACTGTCTATGTTAAGATTAAAAAAAATGCAGACACGAGGGATACATGTTTTCTTGTTTTATTTCTACGGCCGAGTAGTCTATGTCTAACATTGTTTTTTATTCTTTTTTCTCCCTTAAAATGAGGGGACTCTAATGTCTCATATTTTGATCAAAAAAGTAATTGATCTGAAGTTATATGAGCATGGCCCACGGAGTTTAATCGTAGAATGAATTAAAATACAACGTATCGTTGGATAAATCTCTAATCTTTTCATGTTTGTATGCGTTAGAGCAAGATTTAAAGACGAATTGAAACACATGTCACTTTAGTTAAATATAAAAATTTCGAGCCAAAAGTCGTGTAAGTGACCATTCAATAAACTGTATGTTCTATTGCAACGTACGGCATTTTTTTATAATAAAATACTAAAACATGACACTGTGTTAGAATTACATTCTTTCTAAGATGGAGTGAGTATTTAAGTTAAACCATTTGATAGATCATTGAACATGCTTTTATGAGAAACTTATTTGAAGATATAAATGTTATTAATATTTTTCTTTAAACATACTCAAATCCCTTTTTCTGAGTTTTGCTTTCATATATTTTTTATAAAATTTGATTTAACTTAACAAACTTTAATATAACACTGCTCTAAATATGCATGTGCATTGTTGTTGGTAGAAACTACGGAGTAGTAGAAAGATTGAAGTAAACGGCAGAAAGGTTGAAGCATGACATGCATACTACAGACCACTGTGCACAACAGGAAGGGTGAAAAAGCTATCCTTGACACACGTGCACGAGAGGAAATTTCCACACGCTTGCAACGGATGAATGCATGTTTGTTTTTTCGATGCTCGTGCTAGGACTCCTCTGCCCTCTCTCTCTCCAGTTGCTAGACGGCTGCACCTGCAAATCAGGTTGGCGCCAGTCGAAGTGGCGCCGAGCTCGGCGCCAAGATCTACGGTGCCAAGCGGGCGTCACGTTCACGCCACGCAAGCAGCCACGTCAACGCCATGCAGAAAATAACCTTGGACCTCGGCGCCAATGACTATGGCGTCGAGACATGTAAGCTCAGCGCCAATTGCTATGATGCCGAGCTCATGGTCTATTTTTTAAAGGATACCGCCAGGGGTGTATTTGTGAAACTATTTCAAAAAAATGACCAAAAAGCAAAAATTTGGGCTGAGACACTGGTGCAAAAAGAACAAGGCAAACAACTTAAATATGTATTTCATTTCTTCTATCTCCCTACTGATGACAACATGCCATCCACTTTCTAACACAGGTACAAAGCACTCCTTATTATTAGTTCCTCACACATACTGACATACATGTTAGAGATTTAGGCATTTTCATTATCAGTTTAATTTAGAAAAATAACATCAACAGGTTCATGATGGCATATATGTGTATGTGTATATCTTTAAAGAACGCTATAGCATACAGAGATGACATACAGATAAATACAGTAAAAGCGTAGATTACAGTAATCAGAAAGATTAGACTGTACCCAGCGGAGGGTCCCATACCGAGGGCATCGGAGGCTCCATTCGCACTAGTCGACATAGTGCGTTGCTCAAAGTCGTGGACCACAGTCGATGCAGGACGATGTTCGTAGTGGAGTCCAACGAACGGATCAGCAGGAAGAAGACGCCTTGATGTTCCGCAGGCAATCACCAAGAAGAGGACGTGATCCAAGAGCGATCACCACCAGGAAGAAGACGTATGTGGACGAGCAGTCACGGATCGCTCTCCAAAAACCGCCTCCCGCTGATCCGTGCGCGCAGAGGTACAGGACAGGGAAGTCAGAAGGCTGCTGAGATGTGGTTTCTCTCGGGAGCGGTTGCAGAAAACCGAGAGTCTGGACTGACGGAGGACTGCGGATATATGGCTGCGACGGGAAGGGAGAGAGGCAGCGGAGAATCCTAGGAGACGGAGAAACGGAAGCGGAAAGGACGGTAACTGACGCAATCAGTTCGCCTCCACCATCAAATGGAGTAACTCCCATGATTAGATGGATTAAGTGGCAAAAGACTGGCCACGCCCGCCGTCCGCTTGCCTGCCTCCCCACGCCACGCCACGCCCATGGCCTCGGCCCGGCCCGGCCGGTGGCGGCGGCGGCGCTCGCGCGTGTGGCACGCCTTTATCCTTTTCTCAGCTTCTCAATTTAGATGAATAATTTCCAACCATATAAGCTGAGTCAACGTTCAGTCAAAATCCCGTATGGTATTAAACCATACAACGCTTAATGTTACGTACTATAGAGTTTTATTTGATTTATTAAATATTATATGGGACAAGCCCATATTATATCCAACAATCCCCACCAAACTCTAGGGTTTGTAACAAAGTAGTCTTAGAAGCACATTTCTTTTATATACCAGTGTTTTGATAGAGACTGTTAAGTTGAACATCCATGTAGAGCAATAGTTTCACTCAGTCACAACTAAACAATGGACTAGGCCTTGAATTGCCAGTTTTGTGTGAGGTGAATGTCACTAAAGTCCTTAGTTGATACTTGGCTGCAAAAGACATCCCTTCTATTTGAAGCATATAAGTCATACTCCAATACCTTTCATGAGTATTTAGATATCACCTAAATCTCATAGACTGTGACCAGCAGCCTGACTCATATAGGTGTGCTCCTCAAAAGATATTCAGTAGGACAATATCTTTGCTTTAGAAAGCCACTTGGAACACATTAAGGAAAAAACCAACCTGCCTTACAGATAGGAAAGATGTGCATCAGAAATGAGTCTTACTAAGGATCTTTACTCACAATTTACTACTAGCTTGTTTCACCATTCTATTTCACGGGATCTTCGATCATATAGAACAAGTTACCACTATAGTAAATTTAAAGTGGGTCTCAAACCCATCTCTCTCGATGCACTTTCTACCCATCTCTCTCGATGCACTTTCTATCACATTGCGTGACAGACCCTTAGTGAATTGATCTGCCAGATTCTTAGACGTGTGAACATAGTCCAACGCTATTACTCTAGAGTTTCTCAATTTTCTGACAGATTTCAGTCGTCTCTTAACATGCCTTGTGGACTTCATGTTGTCCTCCTTTGTAATCATAGACTGGTTATCACAGTTTATAGAAATAGTCGGTATGGGTTTTTCAACAACCGGTAAATCAATAAGGAGATCACGAAGCCACTCGGCCTCAGAGCCAGCGGTATCTAATGCTGTGAGTTTTGCATCCATTGTAGACTTCGTTAAGATAGTCTGCTTGCAAGACTTTCAGAAAACAACGCCACCTCCAAGCGAAAACACATATCCACTTGTGGCATAAAGCTCATCAGCATAAGAGATCCAGTTGGCATCACAATAGTCTTCCAACACTTTTGGATGTCCGGTATAACGAATACCATAGCTCATGGTGCCTTTTAGATAGCGCATTACTCTCTCAAGAGCACGCCAGTGATCATCTCCCGGGTTTGACACAAACCGGCTCAGCTTGCACACAGCAAAAGAGATGTCAGGCCTTGTTGCACTAGCAAGATACATGAGCGAACCAATGATCTGGGAATATCTCAACTGATCCCTTGCTATTCTTTGATTTTTCCTCAATAGCACACTAGGGTCATAAGGTGTAGGAACAGGTGCACAGTCACTAAACCCAAAGCGACTCAACACCTTTTCCACATATTGGGATTGTAACAGAGTTACCCCACCATCACCTTCTCTCAAAAGCTTGATATTAAGAATAACATCAGCCTCTCCCAAATCTTTCATCTCAAAATTATTAGTTAAAAATTCCTTCGCCTCCTCGATCACTTTAAGGCTGGAACCAAAGATCAGTATGTCATCAACATATAAGCACAAAATGACTCCTTCACCCCCACCATACCGAAAGTACACACATTTGTCAGCTTCATTCACAACAAAACCAGCAGATGTCAAAGTTCTGTCGAACTTCTCATGCCACTGCTTAGGAGCTTGTTTTAGGCCATATAATGACTTTAATAACTTACACACTTTGTCTTCTTGACTATTTGCTACAAACCCATCCGGTAAATCCATATAGATCTCCTCCAACTCTCCGTTTAGGAAAGCTGTCTTAACGTCCATTTGATGAACGATAAGACCATAGGTTGTCAGGGAAAGCAAAACTCAAATTGTGGTCAATCGAGCAACCGGTGAATAAGTATCAAAGAAATCCTCACATTCCTTTTGAGTATAGCCCTTGGCCACAAGCCTTGCCTTGTACCTCTCGATATTACCATCAGGCCTAAGCTTTTTCTTGAACACCTATTTGCACCCTATAGGCTTGCACCCATAGGGACGATCAACAATTTCCCAAGTTCCATTAGACATAACAGAATCCATCTCACTCTGTACTGCTTCCTTCTATAAATCAGCATCAGGAGAGGAATATGCCTCTTCAATGGTCGTTGGTGTGTCATCCACAAGGTACACAATATAGTCATCACCAAAAGACTTTGCAGTCCTCTATCTCTTACTTTTTCTTGTGACTATAGTTTCATCCTCCTTAGGATTTTACATATAGGGTTCCTCAGTTTGTTCTATCAGAATAAAATTTTCATGCTCATGGAGAATTATAAATTCATGACTAGTCGTCCTAGGTGCATTTGTCATGGAAAGCTCATTCTCAAAAAAAAATGTAGCGTCTCTAGATTCCATGATTGTATCAACAGCCATCTCAGGAACACTAGAGTTTATGATTAAAAATCTATAACCCACGCTGTGAATAGCATAACCAAAAAAGACACAATCAACAGTCTTTGGTCCAAGCTTTCACTTTTTGTTTATTGGCACATTCACCTTTGCTAAACAACCCCAAGTTCGTAGGTAAGAGAGATTTAATCTCTTCTTCTCCCATTCCTCAAATGGTGTAATTTCTTTGTTTTTTGTGGGCACTCTATGCAGGACAAGACATGCTGTCAATATAGCCTCACCCCACAATTTCTTAGATAGTCCCGTAGTCTCTAACATGGCATTTACCAAATCAGTTAGTGTGCGGTTCTTTCTCTCTGCAATCCCATTGGACTGTGGTGAGTATGGTGGCGTCCTCTCATGAATAATTACATGCACCGCGCAAAACTCAGAAAATTCATTTGAGAAATATTCTCCGTCGCGATTGGACCGCAAGCGCTTGATTTTCTTCTCAAGTTGATTTTCAACCTCAGCTTTATAGACTTTAAAATAATGCAACGCTTCATCTTTAGTTTTTAATAAATACATGTAGCAAAATCTAGTACAATCATTTATAAATGTCATGAAGTATCGTCTCCACCTTTAGTCAATTCGTCATTCATTTCACATAAATCAGAATGAACGAGTTCTAATGGTGCCAAGTTTCTCGCCTCAGCAGCCTTGTGAGGCTTGCGCGGTTGCTTCGATTGCACACACACCTGGCACTTAGAATCTTTGACTAAGTTAAATTTCGTGATTAAATTCATATTTGCAAGCCGCGTGAGACAGCCAAAATTAATGTGATAAAGTCGTGAATGCCAAATATTCGACTCATCCGAAACATTAATATTGTTCACCACTTTATTACGCACATCATCAAGCAAAGATAAGCGGAACAAGCCTCGGCAATCATAACATTTTCCAACAAATGTTTCATGTCTCGACACAACACATTTATTAGACTCAAGCACAATTTTAAAGTCATTGCGATACATCTGAGAAGCGCTAACAAGATTCTTCTTGATGGAGAGGACATATTGCACGTTCTTTAATAGCACCGTCTTTCCCAAAGTAAACTTCAGAACGATCGTACCAGCACCAAGAACACGCGCATACGAACCGTTTCCCATCAGCAAGGCTTCAGTCCTACCGACCTGATAGGAAGTAAACAAAGAAATATCAGCACACACGTGAATATTAGCACCGCTGTCCATCCACCACTCAGGTGAAAGACAAACTGAGAGAACAAAAGGTAAAGAATTACCATGCCCAGATGTTCCTCCTCCAGTCTCGCTAATTATCACGTTTGCTGATTTCTTTTCTTGCTTATATTTGTGGTCTGGGCACGCACTTGCCCAATGCTCATCACTCCCGCAAACAAAGCAACATCCACCTTTCTTGTTGTTTTTCTTCTTAAACTATGCAGTTTGCTTAGGCTTTGCATTGTTATTCTCTCGCATGTTCTTTTTCTTTTTATTACGAGATGTAAATGAGTTTTTCTTCTGCACCATATTGGCGGCGGAAGACTCAACTCCTTTTCCACGGTTGTCTTTTACTCTCGCCCTCTCCTCAACATCAAGAGATCCAATAAGCTCAGCCATGCTAAACTCTTGTCTCTTGTGTTTTAGAGAAGTAGCAAAATCCCTCCAAGAAGGTGGTAACTTAGTGATTATACCGCCGGCCACAAACTTGTCGGGCAATAAACATGAAAAATGTTCTTGTTCCTTTGCTAGCGCCTGTATCTCATGAGCCTGTTCGACCACAGAATGGTTTTCAACCATTTTGTAGTCATACAACTGCTCCATAAGGTACAACTCACGGCCAGTATTAGAAACTCCAAACTTTGCCTCAAAAGCATCCCATAACTCTTTGCCTGATGTGCAAGATATGTAGTTTTTCTCATACTTAGGATGAAGTGCACTAATCACGGCGCCTCGAAATAGGTTATCGGCAGCCAAGAACTTTTTCTCCTCCTCAGGAGTAAACTGTTCAGTCTTCCCCTGTGCGGCGTGATAGCAGTTCATCGCAGTCAACCACAATACCATCTTGGCACACCATATCATGAAATTCTTGCCATCAAAATTATTTGGCTTCAAAGCAGCAGCAAAACCACTGACAGAAAATTGTCTAACATTAGGTTTTTGGATTGTTAGAGATTTAGGCATTTTCATTATCAGTTTAATCCAGAAAAATAACATCAGCAGGTTCGTGATTGCATATATGTGCATGTGTATATCTTGAACGAACACTACAGCATGTAGAGATGACATACAGATAAATACAGTAAAAACGCAAATTACAGTAATCAGAAAGATTAGACTGTACCCAGCGGAGGGTCCCATGCCGAGGGCATCGAAGGCTCCATTCGCACTAGTCGACATAGTGCGTTGCTCGAAGTCGCGGACCACAGTCGATGCAGGACGATGTTCGCAGTGCAGTCTCACGAACGGATCAGCAGGAAGAAGACGCCTTGATGTTCCGCAGGCAATCACCAGGAAGAGGACGGGATCCAAGAGCGATCACCACCAGGAAGAAGACGTATGTGGACGAGCAGTCACGGATCGCTCCTCAAAAACCTAATCGCCGCACACCCCGTGCAGGTTCTCAAGCGGGCAAGGGTTCCGAAGGCACCTGCTCTCCCGATGCTCCATGCACGTAGAGGTACGGGACGGGGAAACCAGAAGGCTGCTGAGATGTGGTTTCTCTCGGAAGCGGTTGCGGAAGACCGAGAGTCTGGACTGACGAAGGACTGCGGATATATGGCTGCGACGGGAAGGGAGAGATGCGACGGAGAATCGGAAAGGACGGTAACTGACGCAATCAGTTCGCCTCCAACATCAAAGCGAGTAACTCCCATGATTATGTGGATTAAGGCTGCGTTCTGCTGGCACAAAAAACACTGTAGCGGCTTAAAAAGGTACTATTTATGGATGAATTTGTGAGAGAAAAATATTGTTCTAGATGAAAAAAGAAGCGGATCAAGCCGGGTTTCATGTCAGCCGAACAAGGCCTAAGTGGCAAAAGACTGGCCACGCCCGCTCGCTCGCCGCCTGCCTCGCCACGGCCCACGCCCACGCCCATGCCCACGCCTACGCCTACGCCTACGCCCATGGCCCGGCCCGGCCGCCGGCGGCGGCGCGCGTGGCACACCTTTATCTTTTTCTCAGCTTCTCAATTTAGATAAATAATTTCCAACCATATAAGTTGAGTCAACGTTCAATCAAAATCCCGTATGATATTAAATCATTCAATGCTTAATGTTACGTACCATAAAGTTTTATTTGATTTATTAAATATTATATGGGTCAAGCACATATTATATCAACAATACATAGCACGTAGCAGTGCAGGACGATGTGAACACGTCCGATCCATATGCAAAACACGTAGTCTTCATGCGCCAAGTGAGCGAGCGACCAGGACGTACACGCCTAGCTAGTTACAACTGGCCGTGCAGCCCCGTGCCGGGCAGAAGACGACCTTGAGCTCACCGGGCGCGATGCAGTCCTGCGGCGTTGCCTCGACGTCCGTGGAGGTTGTCCTCGTGTCGGGGCACTTGGCCTTGAACAGCGCCGCTTGCGTGCCCCCGGCTCCGCAGCCGCCGCCCTGGGGCGCCCCGGCGCCGGCGGGGCAGCACTCCTGGGTGAGGTCCACGGCGCACCCCAGCGTCGGGCACTGCGCCCCCGCCGCGAATTCGTGCGGCGTCACCTCCATGGGCACGTTGAACCCGTCCACCAGGCTCACGCTGTACACGGCCAGCCCGCCGTCCCCGCCCACGCTCATCTGCGCCACCGTCTCCGGCGGCGCGTTGCCGGTCTCGCACTGCAGAGGGCAGTCGTCGTCGCACGCCGACATGCCATCGTCAGCGCACCCCGTGCGCGCCACCACACGGCCCGACCACGCGCCCTGCGGCAGCGCCATGGTCACCAGGCCCTCGCCGTTCCCGTCGAGGCGGGCGTCGGTGCCGGCGACAGAGGGGTACCCGGCGTTGGCGGTGACGAGCGGCCAGACCGGGTAAGGGCAGAGGTTGTGGAGGGTGAGCTTGGGGCAGGACCACGCATCGCCTGCAGCGACGGCGGCGTTGGCGAGCACGGCGAGCGCCATCAAGGCCAGAGCTTCCTGCGTCTTGGACGACGTGGCCATTGCTGCTGGAAATGCAAGCGCCGATCAATAATGCAACAAAAGTGAGCATATATAAGAAAAATGTGGCTATTAATTTGCTCCAAACTGGAAGTAAACTGATTGGCTGGGGTCTCGATTTCGTGGCGGCTGGTGGTTGAGCTGAAGCCTTGGGGAAGAGGGAGTTGCCAGTTGCGTGTGGCAGCTGATAGTTCCCTTGGTGCACTACATGTCTTCAGCCCCGGAGGTTACGGCACAATTAGTTTCTTGATAGAAACGTACTAGTGGCAGGAGCTAAGTTGTATTTTTTTAAATGAAAACACAATAGGAAAGCTACATGTTGTATTCTGTTGTATTAGAAAGAACATCTGTACAAGGCCTCTTACATAAAACTTCTAGAAAGGAGTGAGCCGAAAACCAAAGAACTCAAAAAAACAAAAGGGTGCTCAGGAAATTCCAAGAACCACTAGCTGCTTCACGCCTGCTAAGATCCATAATAAATGTTGTGAGAATTGTATGGCCAAGACAAACATAATAATGCAGGACTAGTCTCACAGTCCTAAACATTAGCCTTGTGAGGCAACAACCTCTTCTCTCTCCCCTCACTCTATCATCCACATTACCTAAAATCTTAGGCATCATATATGAAATGGCCTTTTAGATGACTACCTTCAGTTAGGCTTTAGGCCTTTCTGGTATTACGTATCAAAATCCACGTTAACAATTCTAGTTGTGTTCCCTCAAAAAGAAAAAACACAGTTCCAGTTGTTATTTTGTTCTAGCAGTAGTGTTTCAGCAAGTAGTTGTGGCTCATTCGCTCTGCCCTAAAATTGCAACATTGCACAGCTTCACATGCATGTTAGGTTGAAACTTTTTCTTAATAGCAATGCATTTGTCAAGCAAGGAGCTCAGTCACTCTTTGTATTAGCACATCCTTCGTTCCTCCAACCTTTGCTTTCTTTGCAACGAGGAAGCACTTCAGATCAGTGACTGTCAGTAAACGCAGGTCACCTCTCCTATGATGATCGATCACCTGAATGTATTTAAAATCAAGTTATTAACCACAAGCAGCAGATTATCTATCTTCAGGTAATGTATGAGGAAAAATGTGAAACAAATGGCTGTCACCTTTGCTATCAATTGATCACTGGCAACATCTGGCTTTGCTTTTGTCTTCGTCTTTGAATTCAAGAGATCCTTGTCGACTGCCTTTGCTATCACCTTTGTTACCTTTTTGTTAAGCTCATCATTCTGATCATCTCTCACCTGAAGGAATTCAATCCTTTTTTTTTTTGTTAATTGATCAAATCACAAGATATATAATTATATATAGTTACAGAAAATTATTGTTGACAACTGGAATTTTGATTAATTACCTTTATAGCAAACTCATTTTTGACAACTTCTGGCATTGTTTTATGTTTAGTTGCAGCAGTCATCACATTCTTGTCAAGATCTCGCTTGCCCTTTCTCTTTGCTTCTGCAATTAACTCATCCTTGGGAACAACAGACTTCAGCGTTGGGTTTATTACCTTCGTGGTAAGCACACCTTTTTCAATGTGCGGTGTTGGTTTTGTCACTTGGATACCTGGTGTGTAATATTTACTGTGCAGAAAGGTAACATGGCATTTAGCCCTACAGCAATCATGGAGGACCTGAATGCAGGCTACTCAAGAAGAAGAAAAAAAGATATTAAACTACAAAGAATGATACATTGTTGGGGGTTGGGGGTTCATTTCAATAAGGACAGAATGGTTGGACTAGACATTCAGGAAATGCAAGGAGGAACAATCTACTGCATATAAAAACTAGTCCAGAATTCCCCTGTCATGTCATCTGTATGCAACACTAAGAAACAAGTGCAAGCTGCCACTCTAACTAAGTGTAAACATCATTCCGGAGCGCTCAGTCATACAAGTGAATAACCAGTATGGCAGCAACTACCTTGATAAGCAACTCAAAAGGTGAGGTGGTTGGTGGAGGCAAGAAGTATTGTTAGTATGAATTCGACAAGATTGAAGCACACATTATTCACAGCGCTGCCATCGTTTGAATGAAAAAGCTCGCAAAATCGGATAGACTGACATCACAAATGTGAACGGAATGGGGATCAATTGCCTTCCTTCTCTATTATTCATTACAACAAATGAGCTCTTTCCTATTTTTAAAAACAAAGTGGGTCCTACCGGAGTACCCTATGTCTACCTTTCCCTTTTTCCAGCTGGTTCCAAAAATTTAAGAAGGCCTAATATTTAAAATTTGTTAAATATTCCAACTGGATGATCATGAGTGACAAAAAAATGAACTAGAATGAAAGAATAAAACCAAAGCAAAAAGAGTCGTTTGGACTGCACCACTTCCCCTTACGGAGTACATTGAGTTCCATGGTTTGTCTAAATTGCAAGATACCTATGAGTCTAAGATACTACCCTCTACCTCAATTGGTTTTAAGAGAAGAACTGTAGCTTGTAAAAGTGTTTTTAACCTTTTATAGATCAAGGCTTCAATTTTTTTTATTTGCAAACTATATATTATTCATTGCAATTAACAGCATGGCTGATGACATATAGAAAAGATAAAAAGGACTTATCTTCCTTCCTGTGTCCAAATTCTTTGTTTCTAAATAACACTGTTGGACTGCATGGTAAATAAGGAAGATTAGATATTGTCTTATAATTATATGTGAAGACAGAACAGTTTCAGGATTAATTATACCTTCTGCAATTCCTTCACCTCCTTGACTACTGGTCTTCAGTAACTCTGCATGCTTTCTTCCAAGATTTTCAGAAACCTGTTGTGATGATCAAGACATGCAGCTAAAGCTTCATGTTTCCTAAGTATGCACACTGGGAATATACCGAACTCTAAATAAGGTTACTTTTGACATAAAACTGCACAAGCTGGTTTAAAGCTTAAATCAACTTCAAAATGTATCTTATTTGTTTCTAAAATACAGTCTAGCACTAGTGCACTACTGTATACACATTATGAGGGAACATAAGGGAATCATTCAGATGGACAGCAAGTTTGGTGTACAAACTGGACAAACTACAGGAACTGATTGCCTTCCAAAATACAGGCAAACCCTGATCTGAAAGAGGAAGAAAATAACAATCATATATATAGCATACCAAAAACCTTAACAAAAAAAAGACACCTTTTAAACCCTAAATTCTGCTGCTGCAACACAAAAACATTCTGCTATTGTCATATAACGCTCTTGGCCCCACATATAACTATACTCCATTTCACAAATAATAGTTGGTCATGCATACTAGAATTATTGTGGTTATTCCTCTGGTGAGCTAAGTCCATACCTGAATGTCTGGCATGTGAAGAATTGCACTTGATGAACTAACATGATTAGCATTATTTGCCACAGCATCAGGATGACTTGATTTTTTTGAATTATCAGTATAAGATTGTTCTGATGCAACAATGATTAGAAGGTAGTGTAAGGAGAATTTCCTTTTACTAATGGAGCAAAATAATATTGACAAAATGAATAAACAATGCGATCAAAGGTACCGTAGATGTGCATGCATTTATAATTGTAATAAACCGATAATACCTACCTGATGAACATCTCAACTTCCTTTTTTCTGTTGATTTGCTTCTGCTGAATGAAGGCTTCATCAGAGTAACTTGTGCTGCATAAGATTTTAGTATAGAAGGAACAGGTGTTTTAAGTCCCAAAAGCAAATACTACTGCATAACTAAAATTCTAATTTAATAGGAGTTAGCTCCTATCTTCCTCTTCAGATCATTGAAAGATTGAAGCAAAGATGGGACAACTTTTAACATGAAAACTGATCATCAACGAGCATATTACTTTGGCATGGCATGACATGCTGGGAGATTTGGCTGCAAAGAAATAGAATACTCTAACAAGGTGCCCCCTAAGAGCATCTCCAGCATTCTCCCAATATGACTTCTCATCCCCATAATACTGTCATATTGGGGGAGATAGAGCTATTTTCTTGCTCTCGTGGTCTCCACAATAGTTCTCCCTTTTTTTTGGTGGCCACCAAAAAACTCCCCATCTCCTCTTAAATAAAGTGGGAGTTTCATCTCCCCAAATAGCATGAGCCCCACAATAACTACCACTTCTTCCCCACTCACCATGTGCCATGGCCACAAACTCTGTCCGAGCACCGCCAATCCACGCCCATGCTGATGAGCCCAATCCCCAAGCCATCGGCCCCAAGCTGGCGCCTCTCAGGTAAGCAACACTAGTGCACACCCACTTCATGCGAGCCCAGTCCAAAGCTGCTGGTGCCTGTGCCTACGAGCCCAGCCCTGAGCTGTTGTCCCCAAGCCTCCGCCTCCCACCGAACTCCGACGATCTGTGCTTGTGCTGAACCGAGGACAAGCGAGATGGACCTGCAGCGGGGATAGATAAGAAAGAGATGACCGTCGTCAATCCGACCTTAGCCGTGTGACCGCAACCCAAAGCAATGGTGGCCACGACATCCTGAGCTATCGGTAAGCTGCCTTCATCCAATGAGGTCCTGCACCACCAGAATCAATGTCGTGATCTCTGTTGTTGACCAAAATTGGGGGAGGGGGGATTGTGCTCTCTGCTTGTAGCTGAGTCAATGGCAATCGATGTTGAGGGCTTCCATGGAGGGCTCGAGGGAGAGGTGCAGCTACCAGGGAAAGGGAGGAGAGGCTGATGAGGGGTGGCCGGTGATGAACTGGGATGCGAAGGGAGAGATATGCTCAATGAAGATGAAGGAGAGGAAGGAAAATAAAATAACCCACATACAGGTGGGGTCCATCTGCCAGAAAGAATAATTGGAACAGACTATTGTGGACTGCAAAACTATTCCATCTGCCAGAAAGAATAATTGGAACAGACTATTGTGGACTGCAAAACTCTCTCCCCCAATAATCCTAGAAATAGTATTTGGGTGACCCAAATACTATTTTAATGGGGATGAGATATTGGGGAACTAGTGGAGATGCTCTAACAAACATCTTTGTAAGAGTATGAAGGATTCAGATATGGTGCTTGACTGCTCATAAAACAAAGGTTTCTAAGAAGTTTTTACCACATGTGGAAAAAGCTTGCTATAGTTGAATCACATTGGTTAAAGAGTAGCCTTAAATGTTGTATTATTTTAGATTTAGCAGTGGAGCACCCAAGTCCCGTTGGTTTTGTTTATCCTTGAAAAGTTTGGCCTTGTAGGACCTCCTGTACAAATACCCTAGTAACATATATTCGAGTGCGGTCCTCCCCTACTGTTCACAGGGATAAGATAGACAAACCAACCCTTTTTAGATGGAACTTGCATACTGAAATATATGCAATGAGAAACATCTTCAATAATCAAACCTAAATTATTCATATATCTTGATGCTTCAAAAATCAGAAGTAAGCAAAATCTGATCTTACATTTATATGAACTGTTTGTAGCAAGCTGTTGTGATTGAAAACTGAAGCTTATAGGACTTGTTTCACTGAGATTTTCATTGTCATCCAAAGAATGAGCTATCTTGTGAACTTCGGTATTCCACAGTTTTGCACTCAACGAACAAACGACAGCAGGTTTTGGGGTGCGAAAGTCTTGTAAAAGAAAAAAAAATATATGCATTTAGTTGTTGATATTTGATAAAATAAAATAAAAACAGTCATGCAAACATGTCAGTTCTGGCAAAACGTACCTAGAATAAATGATTGGTGTTTGGACATAACATCAGTATGACCTAAATCAAGATTCTCAATATTATCAGTTCTTGAACTGTGTGTTGTCAGGTCACTTGCAGCCTTATCCCAAGCAGGCAGAGTTGATGAGCAGTTCAGTAGAACCTGTTCCTGTAACAGAATAATTTAAATCACACCGAGACAACATATATCTGCTATACTCACTACACATAACAAAACAGAGAGAAATAAAGGCTATTATAGTTCAACAAGAGCACTAACTTTTAAGACCATGAAGAAAGGATAGGCATTCATAGTAGCAAAATTACATGTAAGTATGTTCAATTCCCACTTAATAGTATGTGGAGGAAAAATAACTCAATCTGATAGAATGAGTTACAAAAAGGCTGATTGCTCAAACCATACCTTAATGGTTAGATTATTATGGCCAAAGAAACTCCAAGCTGAAATAAGGAGAAAGGTTAAATTAGTATTCAATAAGATATCATTACAGCATGTATAACAATATTTCCCAGAACCATTAATACATAAAGATATATACTCAGCAAAAGTTTGTATGTCAATGTGTCAGTGTACACAAATCTAAATAACGTGATCACAAAGGCAGATAAGAGTTCAGACAGACTATTTTCATAAAAAGGTGGCAACAGCACATCCATACCTTTCAATAATTCTACAAAGGATTGCAAGGCAGACATTGCCTTAGATACTCTTACAGATTTTAAGGCTGGTTGAAGCCCTGGACCTTGGAGAACTAATGAAGAAGGCCACCTACTTAATTCAATAAAAGAAAGCAAATCAAATGCATGTTGAGATAAATGTGAGAAGTGAAAAATGTTCTGTATACCAATATCATCAGTGCAACATAATATATGGAGAGGATGCTAAGGAGGCAATAACCATTTTGTTCCCAGTGAAGCTCCATAAGTAAGTTTGACTGCTACATGATAATTGCAGTTTGTATCTAACCCATGCTGCGAACAGAAATTATGTAAAAATGAAAAAAAAGGTCATATGGAGAATCTACTCTTCAAAAGAAGCATGGTATGGAATAAAAACAAAGAGAAAGCAAGGAATATCATATGTCACCTTTAATAAGCAAAGCTCCATAAACTTGTCCAAGCACTGTTCTGAGGGGAGCATCTTGCTATATCCTGCAAAAGAGGAAAAATCATTGAAAAATGAATTACTGTAATGTAATATGAAAATTCTAAATTACCAATCACATGGCCTTCCTGAAGCGCAGGAAGAGTTGTACAGACTGTTAGAAAGTTAAACGTATCCAAAACTACTTCATTGCTGTGATGAAATGTTTCCAACATACTGGAACTAGCAACATCAGAGATCTAGCAACAACAGAAGTACAGAACTTGTTAACAGAAACTATTTTTCTTTTCTGCAATGGAAAGAAGAGAGAATTCAAGGATACCTTATGCGTAGTGTACCGAAATGCATCAGGTGAGACAACAAATTCAAAATCATCAGTTCTCCCTAATCGAACTTCCTACAGCAGTTCCACCACAAATATAATAACTAAAACAATGTAACATCCAGAGCCATGATATCAAAAGCTTATACTTTATAATAGAAAATAACAGATGGTAGTAGTCTATCCGAAGCATTTAACAGATGAGTCGCAACAAACAAGTGAAGGCTATGTTACCTCCACTGTAGGCATTCCATTTTTCCTTCTAGATTCATATTTCTAAAACTGTTTTTTCCACTAAAAAACATTATGACATCTTTGTAGCTGAACCACAAATGCCTTATCTATTGAGCACAACAGCATTGCACTTGCTTCCTAAGAGGAGATTAGAGCATCCGCATGCCAATGCTCAACTGGAATTTTGAAGATCATGATTAGAGCATCCGCATGCCAAATGCTCAACTGGAGATTAGAGCATCCGCATGCCAATGCCATTGCAAGTTCAATATCAAGATCATGACTAGGCACCAGAGTGTACACATAGTCTTATTTATTTATTTATTTTTGCCAATCAGAGTGTACATAGTTATGAAGAGAACTATTGAGTTCTGGGGATTACTCTAATAATCAAAGACAAATGATATGATCACTCAAATTTTGAAGTTTAGTGACTTTTGATATTTCTCAACAACCAATGTTACTTTACTATAAGTTCATTAGCTCAAGCTTTGGACACACCGAGCTAACCAAATGGGTTGGTGCACAAACTAAACTGTGATTGCGCAACTGTTGCACGTAATTCAGTGTTAAGATCACGCACGCTGCATAATTAACCATTTCTAAACCATTTTACTTCACCAAGAGGTTCGACTGAACACCCCGACATCCAGATTTGAATGCTCATTTCGAATTCTGGAGCAGCCAAATGACATTTGTTTGCACAAAAAGTAGCATGCAACAATGATGACTGCCTTAGAAAGGGCAAAAATGCCAAAAACATTGTACCACGTTCACCGCGCAGAGATCAGTCCTCTCCTCATTCTGATCAAACTTTGAGTCCACGTAAATATTCTCTCCCAGACACCTCCATCCATGGTCAAGCATCATGGAGCGCAACTCACACCGAACGGCTTCCGCGACCAGTGAACCTGAGCATACCAGAGCCTCCTCTTCACCCACCTCCACCTACAATGGCAAACACCATACACACGGACCGGTAAATCGTTACAGACAGAGCGCAGAAGAGTGCCCATTGTATTGCAGAAAAACGTAGAACACATGTGGGGCACGGGAGGAGAGGACACGGACTCACCGAGGCGCCAGGGAACGCGACCGCGATCTCGGAGACCGCCTCGGCCGCCTCGAGGGACTGGCATCTCTGCAACGATCGGGAAGACGAAGGGTTGAAAACCGCCACCAGGAACGAAAGTGTCGTGCCTGGGGGTGCGGAGCGGAACGGTAGGGTGAGAGTGATACCTGGAAGACGAGGAGGGCGTCGGCGGGGGGCTGGGGGAGGCACGCGAGGCGGTGGCGGCGGGAGAGCCTGCAGCAGAGGATTTCGAGGTCGACCGCGGGTATGGGGACCGCGGCGGAGAGCGAGAGCTGGCGGAGGAGAAATGGGGGCAGCGGGGAGGGGGAGGAAGAGGAAGAGGAGGAGGAGGCGGCGGCGCGGATGAGCACCTTGTTGCGGAACATGGTCGTCTACTCGCCTTCAGGCTTCAGCTGCTCCGCTTCGGCACGGGGCGCTTGTGCAGTTTTTCGGCACGGGGCAGCCCAAAAACTATTCAGCGCGGGGCAGCGCTCTAGTTTTCCTGCCGCATATATCTGGGCACAAAGCCCGAGCCCGTGAGCCCGGCACGGAGCCCGCTATTTAGGCCCGGCCTGGCCCGAAGGTCAATGGGCCCGGGCTGGCACGGCACGGGGGTGCAGGCCGTGCTTGGGCCGCACCCTAGGCCCACAGGCCGGCACGGCATGGCCCGCAAGCAGGCAAGCAGGCCGGCGGCCGGCGACCCAAAAACGCTCCCCTCCCCTCCTGGCCTCCTCTCCGGCTTCCCATATAACCGCGACCCCCCCCGGCCGGCCCCCACCCCCACCCTAACCCTAACCTCATTCGTCTCCCAACCGCAGCCGCACTCGACACCCGCTCGGTCGCTCGTCGCTCTCGCTCGTTGCCACTCGCCTCCTCTCGTTGATCCATCTTCGCCGCCGGTGTGACCGTCGTCCTTGGATCCGGTGATATCGCCGCCGCTCCATCACCTCTCCCTGAGTTACCTGCTCCCTCAGTCCCTCTCCGTCTTCCTTTTTACTCCTTCTCCTCTGTTTGTCGATGAACATGTGAGTCCGCCTCCTCGTCTCTTCTTCAGTGCTGTCGCTCGCCGTCCTTCTTAATCCCGTCTTGCCTTGTGTGGCCCTCGTCTTCTCCGTGGCCGGGCTCCGGTTGCCTTGAGCAAGTCCATCCCCATTCGTAACCCTAACCACGGCCCCTAGATCTATATGTTTCTCGGTGTTTTGATTCTGTTTTTGGGATTATTTTCTCATCCGGCTCCGGTTGCGCAGGCAAGTCCATCCCCATTCGTAACCCTAACCCTAGCCCCTAGATCTATCGTTTCTCGGTGTTTTGATTACATTTTTGGGATCATTTTCTCATCCTTTTCTTCTTTTTCGTGTTCTTTTCTTTTTGGTGTTCTGCCGCCGAGTGCCTCGTCGTCAACTAGCCTGTGGTGTGAGGCGACTGACGGCAATGGCACTGTTGCCAAGCCGTAGCCACGCACCGCTGAGGAACGGTCTTTGGAGTTCACCGTCGCGGCCGAGGGCCCCATGGCGTGTGACCCATGAGGCGACGGTGCCATGTTCCTCGTGATGGCGACGATGACTTGGTCATGGCCTGGGTGGTCCCCCGAACACGACGACGACGGCCGTGCCCCTTTGCGGTGTTTGATGGCGCCACCGTGGGACCTGACGGTGATCGACGCCGATGCCGCCGATGCGAGAACAACTTGGGGGGAGAGGACGGTGGACTCTAACACCCACTCCAACTACATCGGTGTTAATGGTAATCTTGATGGTAATGGTACTCGTACTCCTTCCTCTGGTGCTGTTTCTGGACTTGGTAAGCGCAAGTCTAAGTGCTGGGTGACTTTGAAGAGGTTTTATGAGAAGATTAATGGTGTCGATGTGCGTGTTAGAGCTATATGTAAGATGTGTAGAACTGTGTTGAGTGCTAGATCCGCTGCTGGCATCTTGGTCACATTCTTAGGCACCAAAAATCTTGCAAAATGAAACTTGATAATGCTTCTAGGGTCGGTCTCGACTAGCTTTTTAATGTTGATGGGTGTTTGCATAATTGGAACTATGATCCTCTTTGTTGCTAGAAGCTGAGCTGTGTAGATTGATTGCTAGGCTTGATCTTCCTCTTGGTTTTGGTGACACCGATACATTTGAGGAATATATTAAAATTCTCATAACCCAAGATTTGTTAGATCATCTAGAAGAACCACCACTAGAGATCCGGATAAGTTATTTGTTGAGCGTCGTGCTATGATTAGGAGCTGTGTGCATGCTTACGCATCTGTTGCTTTGACTTCCGACATATGGTGCAGTAATGCTAAAGAGGATTACATATCTGTTGTTGTTCACTATGTGAATGCTGATTGGGAATTGCAAAAGAAGATTGTTGGTCTTAGGTTGATTCAAGTTAAGCATTCTGGTGAAAACATTTCTGCTTTCATTGTATCTGTTGTTGAGGAGTATGGCTTAGTTGATAAAATCTTTTCTATCACTTTAGATAATGCATCTTCTAATGCTAAGGCTATGGAAACTTTGACACCCATGTTTGCTGGTTATCTTGGTTGTGATCCTGCACCTGATGATCCTGCACCTGGTTACAGTCTTGTGCATCAACGCTGTGCTTGTCACATTATTAATCTGATAGTCAAATCTGGACTAAAAAGAATCAAACCTTATATAGAGGATTTTAGAACTGCAATTAATTTCTTAAACTCCTCTAATCAAAGAATTGCTATGTTTAGAAGCTACTGTGAAGCTAAAGGTATGAGACCTAGAAAATTTGGCTTAGACATGGATGTTAGATGGAATGCTACTTATCTCATGCTAAAACACTTGGTTCCTTACAGTGAAGTATTTTCTGTGTTCATAAATTCAAATTATGGTTCTGCACTGTTGTCTCCAACCCATTGGCACGTGGCTGGGAAAATATTGGAGTTCCTGGAAGTATTTTATGACTCTCTTGTTATAATCGTTCGGGTGTTTATTATCCTACCAGTCCTCTTGTGCTGCACCATGTTCTGGAGATTGCAACCCATTTGCATGCATGTGAAAGGGATGTTAATCTTAGACCCTTTGTGTATCCTATGCAGCATAAATTCCTTAAGTATTGGAAGGATATTCCTCTCTTATACTCATTTGCATTCATTCTTGACCCTAGAGCTAAGCTCAGAGGTATGCAAAGGGTCCTCCATTTACTTACTAAATATATTTGATCTTGATTACACTACTTACTATGCTGATTTGAAAAGCGAAGTTGCATAAAATGTTTGAGAAATATTTGAGAAAGTTTGGTGTAACCAGTTCACAAAGGGTTGCTGGTCCTACCCCACCCACTGGTAAGAGAAAACAGGCTTGGGGGTAATATTTGGAGGATCAGTCCACTGGTCCTTCCAAAGGGCACTGTCTGTTCTTCTTCTCACTCTCTCGCTTCGAACTTTCAAGCTATTTGGACAATATTTGCATAATCGCTTATGAGGATGGTTTTGACATTCTTTCGTGGTGGAAGGACCACAAACTAACCTATCCCATCCTCGGCTATTATGGCGGAGATATCATGTCAGGGCCTGTTTCCACTTGTTCTTGAGTCTTGTTTGACTTAGCGGGGAGGATCCTAGAAGAACGGCGCTGGAGCTTGAAACCAGAACATGTTGAGATGCTGACCTTGTTGAAGGACTGGAAGCTAGGAGAGAAGAGGGAACAACATAAAGCTGCTGATACCAAGGAAATTGAAGATGCATTCGAGAATCTATTCCTGGATGAAACAGAAGGTGAAGATGATGCATCTGGTGGCTGAGAGTGGCATTGGTTGGCTGGGAGTGTTGGAGTACTTTTGTGTGAGTTGAGAGTGGATGTGTCCCTCACTCACTTGCTTAGTTTTCATTTGAATATTTGAACAATGGTCTGTAATAACTATGTAAGATTAAGACATTTGGAGCTGGCTGCACTCTTTTTTTCTGCCTAGGGTTTCTCAAAAGGGTGAGTTTTACCTAGGTAGGTTTTTAATGAGGCAGCATTGTACAAAACAGCTCTTTTTGATATTTAAATGGATTGGGATATTTATTTGGAGGTGTTTTAGATTTAACGGGCTGTGGGCTGGCACGGCCTGCTATTTTTGCCATGCCTCACGGGCCAAAGACGCTGGCACGAAAAATGGCTCCTGAGGCCCGTGCACGGGGCGAAGGCTAGGCCCATGAGTCGATAAGGCACGGCCCGTAGGGCACGGCGTGCCTCCTTGGCCCGATAGCCATCGTGCCGTGCCGGCCCGTGACCGTGCCGTGCCGGGCCGGGCCGGCCCGATGCCCAGGTATACTGCCGCATGCACTAGTACCACTTCGCGACTTGCGAGTGCGAGCGCTGATTTCTCTGCTCCGCTGCTAAAACTAAAACTAAAACTGTTTAAAAAACGTTTAATAAATAGTTTCTCTTAGTAAGATGAAAACGGAACGATGGAACCATACATTGTTATCTTTCTTGATACCTAGTTTAAAACCTCATTTAGAGTTCCAACCTCCAAAATTTCCAGCACGCCACTGCTCGAGCCGAAAGTGTCCATCGACCAATTGTATTTTTTTATTCCCACTGCAAGCTCAATGTCATTATGACCCGTTTGGCTTACCTTATAATCCGTATTATTTAGTTTATTTTTTAGCCGGAACAATATTTTTCTCTCACAACAATTCAGCCAGAACAGTGTTTTCAACCAATTTAGCCAAGTTTCAGCAAGCCGAACGGACCCTATGTCTATCCTACAGCAAATTTTACCTAACCTTTTTTTCATATGACTGGGACTGAGGAGATTATCATTTGTGCTCACAACATTTTTTGTCAGAATCTAGCTTCCATGGAGAAAGGGAGATACTATCGCACAGACGTCCGGACAAAAGTGCATGTCCGAACGTCCACGCCACCTTCGTCACGCGCGCCCACGAAAAAGGCCACGACTGCACCTCCTTCCCCAGCCCCCTCCCCTCTCTCCGCGACCACGAGTCCGAACGCTCGCGCAACTGCAGGAAACGCCGCGGCCATTGCTCCTTCCTCCTGACCCCTCCTCTATCTCTAGGACGGCGGGACCTGAGAGACGCCACGAGGACAAGCACGCCCCGTCCGTAGGATCCTAGGTGTGTTGCGCGCCCTGAACGCTGGCCCACGGCTCGTCGCGCCCCATCCCCCGCCGCCTAGGCCATGCCCCCCGGGACTCTACCTCTGAAACATGAAACATTTTGATGCAACATACGACTGAAGCAAATGAAACATTTGAAACATACAATTGCAACATGTGTGTGAAATATATGCAACATCTAGATAAAACATTTACAAATTATTACATGAGAACACTTATTCCAACATAAGACTGAAACGACTGCAACATTTCGAACATACTCTTACAACACAGGTGTGAAACATGTGCAACATTCAGATAAAAACACTTGCAACATAAGTCTGAAACAGATGAAACATTTTGAACAAGCGCTTGCAACATGCCTCTGAAACACTTGCAACATGCCTCTGAAACACTTGCAACATATGCAACATCTCGTTCTACTTTTGCAACATCCATACGAAACACCTGCAACATACATTTGCAACATATAGGGGGGTGTCAGGGCCGATTGATTCCGACCTCGTGGCGCGAGCACCACCAGCATGGGCCGCGCTCATGGGTGCCCTTGGCTCGGCCGAGGATCGACTTGAGGTGCGCGACGGCACCACGAGCACCAGCCGAGGTGGGCGGAGCGCCCGACGACGTGGGAGCGAGCGGCGCGCGGCGGGTGGGATTGTGGGAGCAAGAAGTGAGAGCGCGCGGGTGGACACGCGTGCGATGGGCAGGAGGGAGAAGCAAACAACACAGGGTGGGCGTGTGCGGGGAGATGGCTGCGGCGGCAAATGCGGAGTGGAGCGGACGGACGACCGCACGACGCCGTGAAGCGTGCAGTGGACGAGGAAGTGGGTATTTTTTTTGAAAGGGAGATGTGGGAGACATAAGTAGGATGAGGCAAGCTTGGTGCGCCGCGTAGGCCCAGGAATACATCGTCTGATCGGACGGACGTCCGCCCCTGAGTATTACTCATGGAGAAAAGCGAAATTCCACAAATTGAAGTGGGGGAATTTAAATCTAGACATTCCAAGAAGAGTATTTGGAGAACTATCTGCTTTTCTTTTTTGCAAAAGGCAAATCAAATTATCAGGGTCTGTTTAGAATAAAGAAATGCAAAACAGAGGAAAGGAAGAAAAATGCAGGAATGAGATGCAGGTGTTGTGGGAAAACAGAGGAATGGAAAAACACATGAAAAACATAGATATGGGTGTTTGGAACGTAGGAATTATAATACAGGATTCCCAAAACATGAGGTGTGATTAAAAGAGATGAATACTTATTTTATTATTTAAATATTTATCATTACAATGTCAAATTATAATTAACAATTAAATATATGTGTGAAATTTTTTATCTGCGAGGAGTAAATGAAAAATTAATAGACATGTGATTGGATGTCATTAAATAAAGGTATATTTGGGAATCTCTAGTATCGTGGTTCGGCATAACGTATCGCTTGCTCTTTCTCTCTCCACAAGCGAGCGATAGAGGTTGCCTCGGGCTTTCGCGGCCGAAAACCAGTGTTTTATTTCCTTCGTTTTGTCCTTTCCTCTTAATGTGAGTCATCAAACTATATGAATCAACTTCCTCCAAAATTTGTACCAAGATCCTTCGTTCCAAATGTGTTCTTAGACCGTCTCTTACGAAGACATATTCGTCTTTTGAGTAGCGCTATAGGTAAAGGGTTTCATATCTATTTTTGGTCTTCTCCAACAATAAGACTAAAAAACAACTCTTTCTGTAAATAGATCTCCAGGAGAGAGGATATTTAGATTTGGATTATGTCTCTCCTGACACTCAAAATAAGTTTTTTATATAGATATTATGTTAGAGGCTATATTTATTATATTGAAGACCTATTTTAGCTTTGGTTTCCGCGAGATAACTGGCTTTACATCCGTCTTTGTCCAATTTGCGAGAAGAGTATCCGGAGATTTTTTTTTTGCAACAGTCATATCAAATTATAAAAAAACCCAAAAACAATCGTGGGTCAGATTGTTTGGGCCAACCGAATGGCATGTATTGGGGCAGCTCGGCCCATATGTGGTCCTGCTGTTACGAGTCCCACATGTGCCTTTCGCCGTCGATCCGCCGACTCCTATCCCCCGCATTCATCGTGTTCGTGTCCCCATTCCCCATAACCAGCCCCAACTGGGTAGCGGCAAAACCCTCGTCGGCCGCCGTTCCGCATCCCGCCGCCATGCCGGCCCTGGGATCCGCCGCGCTTGTCGTTGACGAGCCTCGCTCCGCCTCGGCCATCGTCGGTGGCGAGTTCATAGGGCACCACCTTCTCCACATCGACGGCTACTCGCGCATCAAGAATGAGCTCCCCACCGGCAAATCAATCCAGTCACGCACGTTCATTGCGGGGGGTCGCCGCTGGTGCATCCACTATTACCCCAACGGCACTAGGTCTGAGGACGCTGATTTCATATCCGTCTTTCTCAGCCTCGACGAGAGTGCCGGCGGGCCCGTGAAGGCGCGAGCCAAATTCGAATTGCTCGATCGGGCCGGGAACCCGCTGCAATTGGAATCCCATGCCACAGACCTACGCGTGTTCTCTCCAGGTGGCTCAGGCTACGGCTTCAATGATTTCATTAAAAGGGAGTTCTTGGAGAAGTCGGAGCACCTCTTGAACGACTGCTTCAGGATCAGCTGCGACGTCATTATTCCCAAGGAGCTCCACACGGAGGACAGGATTGTCTCGCTCCTAGACGTAGTACCACCACCTGACCTGAATCAGCATCTTGCTGATCTACTCAAGTCCAAAGAGGGCGCCGACGTTACTTTCCAAGTTGCCGGCGAGTCATTCAGCGTTCACAGGTTTCTGCTTGCGGCCCGGTCGCGAGTCTTCAAAGCAGAGCTGTGGGGTGCCATGAAGGAGAGCACGGCCACAGGGGACTGCATCCGGATTGATGACATGTTACCTCAGGTGTTCAAGGCCCTGCTCCATTTCATCTACACTGACTCGCTGCCACAGATGGAGGAACAAGAGGAGGCCGCGATGGCCCAGCATCTGCTGGAAGCGGCGGACAGGTATGACATGCAGAGGCTCAAGCTGATTTGTGAGGAGAAGCTATACAGGCACCTAGACGTCGGCACGGCCGCAACCACGTTGGTGTTGGCTGAACAGCACTCCTGCCGTGGTCTCAAGCAGGCTTGCATTGAGTTTCTCAAATCTCCTGATGCACTGGAAGCAGTCATGGAAACTGATGGCTTTGAGCATCTGACTAAAAGCTGCCCTGTTCTCGTGAAGGAGTTGATGTCCGAGCTTTACCTGTTCAAGCAATGCAAGAGAAGGAAATTGAAGACATGAGCCTAAGATTTCATCATTTGGTAATGACGATTGGGACTATCCTAGAAGAAATTAGTGGTTAAGCCTGATAATACTAGTTATGGTTTTATAATATGTTCATTAGTCTTGTCCTCGAAAGTATGTGATTGGGATGTGCCTATGCTTGTTTTTTGTTCCTTATTATTCTTGTTTGATGCAAGAAACAATTATTTGCCATATGTAGTTCAGACAGAAGCATGAACAGTAACATGCAGTTCTTGATAGTCAATTGTTTCGCACAATGATTCTTGCAACTAATTCAGTTTCATGTTGCACTGAGATTAGTTTTACTTTTATGTACTTCAATGCATCTTCTGTTTGGTACAATGGTTTATGCAGTTTCAGGTTCTACTGTATAATTTAAGACATTGGTAATATAATGACAAAGAATTACTTTCAGTCACGGGTGATGGACTTTGTATGAAAGATTTGTGAGTTTCATATATAGTGGTACATAGCAAATGGTTTTACACAAAGTTGAATTGAATGGCTAATGCTAGCACCTGACACCTGTTCACATCCTGATTTATTGTCAATTTTCTCTAGCAAATTAATCATAGCATATTAGTGATTCCATAGGTCCATGGTTTTCATGAGACCATCGTTACTTGCATGAACAGATGGAGTATGTTGATGAAGCAGAGTGACATGAGCCAGTTCACCGCACTAAACTGATACAAAACCAATTTTCTGCTACATCCTGTCAGCAATTCCCACTTTTTGGCAGAATGTGTTGTAATGTTTTTGTATTTACTTGTCACTAGAGATGTCCTGTAATTAGCTTGCTCTCTGCTACCCTACCCTAAGTAAGAAGACGGTGCAGTATATAATAATTCTTTAAAGTGCTACATATATAAATAGAAGTAAAGAAAGCGCAGCAAATTTTTCACATTGGAATCAAATGTTTCATTTATAACATTGTATAATTGTTTGTTTTTAAAGTGCTACATATATAAATAGAAGTAAAGAAAGCGCAGCAAATTTTTCACATTGGAATCAAATGTTTCATTTATAACATTGTATAATTGTTTGTTTCTTTGGATATGTTCACGTCATTGCTGTTTGTGGTTTCGTGAATGAGGGCCGCATATGTACATGAATTTTCTAAACCTGATCCTTTTTTCTGGCAATAAATCCAAAAGGTGTAATTGTCTTACTCAAATTGGCCTCTGCATAAAGATTTTCCTGAAAAATGGTATTCCCTCCATTCTAAATTATATAGTTCACTTATGCTTTGTATTAAGTCAAACTTATTTGACTAAATTTTTAGAAAAAAGCTCTAATATCTACAACATCAAATTAGGTACATCAAATTTTCCATCAAATATATTTTGATGTTGCAATTATTTGAACTTGTAAATGTTAATATGTTCGTTTCTAAAATCTTGGTCAAAGTTAGCAAGTTTCAATTAGGAAAGTGTACTCTAGTTTAGAATGGAGGGAAATAACTAATTATCTAAGGATTCTTTTTCTAAGCTGAAGTTGCTATATAGGTAATCTGATAGAAAATTGTAGACCCGTGCATCTGCATGAAGATGTTCGTGAAAACTAGTGCCACTTGGCTTGGAGCAGCAATCCCAGATTTTGTCAAATTGGCATTCAAAATTTAAAGACGGAGTTTCAACATTATCTCTTGGCACGGTAAGCAAAATCACAACGTGCATCTCGTCTGTCAACCCTTGTCACATGTTCTTTTGGCATCGGCATGTTGATGGAAACTTTTGGCCATCTGTTGATATTGTAAATCATTTGATATACAGTGTTCAGTTATGGACGGATTGAGCATAAAAGAATTTTAGAAGGAGGTGGTTGGACTGTACAAACAAATTGACACAATTGAACACAAAGACGTTAGCATGTTGAGCGAGTTGAAACCCGTTTGGATTAGGGTTGAAGCCCAGAATAAGTTTCGAGACTCAAAAATAAAAAATAGAAGTTTGGGACCTGGATTGCCGCTTCCCAAAGTTTAAGAACCACTAGTGTATTTTACTCTTGTTTAGATTTTCTAGAGCCTAATTCACCTGTTCTTAGGCCATCACCGCTAATTTCAGGCAGCAATTGTTGTTTTCTTTATTGTTGGAAAATAATAGCAATTTAGTGACGCATAAATTAATTCCAACAATGAGGAAAAGAACAACAGCATGTACCACAGGTGTAAGATTAATCACTAGCACTACGATCCGAGGCAAACTCAAGCTATCTATTGCTAGTAACAGTAGGAACATAAGAACGAACAACATAGAAAGAATAGATATTCTTACAGTGGAGTTGTCGGGAGTAGACGATGGAGACCGTCGACGGAGATCCACGTAGAGAGAGGAAGACGTCGAGGGAGTAGTCGCGATGGCGCTTCCCAAAAACCTGATACGCCCCCTGCCCCGTGCAGGGACACGAGGAGACGTAGGCTTCGGAGACCTGCTCGCTTGGCGCCGATGTCACGTCGGCGACGGGATGGGGAAGACGGTGGCAGCGCAGCACAGTGGCATGGGGAAGAGATGAATTATCTATACTGAGGACGTTGTCTTGTCTCAATATATACACACGTCATGTCGCAACTAAGATAAGTAATTAGTCGCGCAATCACAACATTAAATCACCATTAATGTGAGAATAATTGCCTGCCAAAATAGGCCAGCGCAATTTTCTCCACGCATGCAAAAATATAGAGTAGCAAAAGAAAGCCACGCACCCGCAAGGTTGAGGCGAGAAATCGCCGGACCATCCCCGCGCATGTCGCGCGCCCACGTCTTACCCGGCCCAGCGAGGCGAGTGAGCGCGCGCATGGATTTCTTCCTTTTCCTCTCCCCAATAGCTTCAACTAGTAAGAGACAACTCAGCCATTTAAGTTGGCATCACTTCTTTTAGAGTAGCAATGTGGGACTAAAGTCTTTCACCATACCATGCATATGTGAGTGGGCCTTTGAGGTTTATTTAGGAATATTATTTGCGCCAGCCCAAATCTTCTAACATTTATTTCTGTGAATACCTGCTGCTAGTAATTTTAAAGTGCATGAATGGGCCATTGCTGGCCACCATTCACATCTCTGAAACTTGTTTCCTGGTGCCGGAGACCATAATTGTAAGCTGCTGCTGCTATTCAATATTTCAATAGAATCAGGGCGCGTTTAGATGCAAAAATTTTTGGGTTTTGGCTACTGTAGTACTTTCGTTTGTATTTGACAATTAGTGTCTAATTATGGACTAATTAGGTTCGAAAGTTTCGTCTCGCGATTTCTCACCCAACTGTGCAATTAGTTTTTTTTCGTCTACATTTAGTACTCCATGTATGTGCCGCAAGATTCGATGTGATGGGTACTGCGCAAAATTTTTTGGGAACTAGTTAAATTGTATTGGAGAGAGAGAGAGCTAGTTAAATTGTGAAGCCAAAAACAGATCATTCGATGTTGAAAATTTTTTGTACCGTGAAAGGTTGGAACAAAATTTTCGGGCATCAGTGTCCTCATGAGTCAGGAGATCTGAGCATAGAGACGGCAATGAGAGGCAGAGATAGCAACTGTCGTGCAACTAGTGAGCTTAGTGTGCAGCCCACTTCTGCACAGGACATATACTTATGAATAAACTTTATTTATAACATACTCCCTCATATTCATTATTCCAAATTATAATACGTTTTAATTTTTCTAGATACATAGTTTTGCTATGTATTTAAATATACAACATGTCTAGATATATAGTAAAAGTAATGTAGCTAAAAAATTAAGTCAAAACGTCTTATAATTTATAAAAGATGGAGCAGTTGATATTTGACGCGAGCCAATCATCCTCTCTGCCATGGATGGATGAGGATATGTTGTAACCTACCGAACACAGCTGAAGATGACTCATGCATGCAGGTGATAACAGCACCGGTGCGGTGTTTGGCCCAATCGTTCTCCCTTCTCATGAATGCCCAATTAAACTAGCTAGTAACATGGCCAAATTGCACTGCTACAATTAGCTAGCGTGCTTTAGTGTGCAGCCCACTTCTGCACTGCACATACGTACAAATAAGCTTTATATATAACATAGTTAATTAATTAACATTTTAACGAGCCAATCATCCTCTATCATGGATGGTTGATGAGGATTTGTTGTAACCTACCGAACACAGCTGACGAGATGACTCATGCAGGTGATAGCATACATCACAACAGCACCAGTGTAGTGTTTGGCCCAGTCGGCTGTTCTCCCTTGTCGTGCATGCCCAATTAAAACGTGGCCAAAATGCATTGCTACATATAAACCTGCGCACCCGGGGAGACTTAGTCAATTGTGTAGTGTAGCCATGAGGTCTCTTCTCCATACCACCAATGGCAATCGCCCTGTTCGTTTGAGCTTGTTTGGCTGATAAGCCATGTCTGAAAGTACCGTTGGCTAATTTGGTGTAAGAGAAAAATACTATTCGTTGGCTGAAAAAGTACGACTTATAAACTAAGCAAACCCAAGACGAATAATCCCCCTGCAGCCCTGCTGCTGGCAGCACGAAGCAGCAGCACTGGCACTGCAGCAGCAGATGCTTCGTCGTGTCCCTTCTCCTGGTCCTGGTAGCTCTCGTAGCTTCGGACGTGTATCTCAGCTTCCCAAACCGACGGAACCTTCTTCCGTTATTCCCCCAGCCGCTGTTGTCTCGCAGATCCAGCAGACCGCGAGGAGGCGGTGAGGGCGGCGGTTGTGACATTTTCAGGGGCGAGTGGGTGCCGGACCCGGACGCGCCCTACTACACCAACGACACCTGCAAGGTGATCCACGAGCACTACGACTGCATGAGGTACGGCAAGCCAGACCTGGGCTTCGTCAACTGGCGGTTGGCGGCCTGACGGCTGCGACCTGCCCCGCTTCAACCCATGGCGCTTCCTCCACATGACGAGGGGCAAGTCCCTTGCCTTCGTGGGCGACTCCCTCGGCAGGAACCAAAAGGACTCGCTCATCTGCCTCTTGACCACAGCGAGTTCATTCGTTGATCTCGATCCATCGATCTCGAAAAAGGTCATCGCCGATGCGGCGCTAGTAGCTACCTAGGTGTGTTGAGATCATGATCATGCATGCATGTGATGCAGGCCGCGGACATGCATGTGATGCAGGCCGCGGAGCCTATACAACGAGGTGGCTTAGCAGCAAGCACACCGTGTACTACGGCGAGTACAACTTCACCGTGTCCCACTTCTGGGCGGGCGCCGTACCTCGTCCGGCACGAGCAGAGATCGACGAGGACGGGCCAGCACACATGGGCGTCTGGAACCTCTGCCTCGACGAGCCGGACGACGTGTGAGCGGCGCACGTCGCGGAGTTCGACTACGTCGTCGTGTCGGCGTCGAGCTGGTTCTACCGCCCGTCCATGCTGTACGAGGCCGGGCGGCTCGTCGGCTGCCACTACTGCAAGCTGCCCAACGTGACCGACGCATGGCCACGCGGGCCGCGCTGCGGGCGCTGTCCGGTGCCGACGGCAGCAGCCGCCGGTTCTGCGGCACGGCCCTGCTGCGCACCGTGGACCCGTCGCAGTACGAGGGCGGGGAGTGGAACGGGGACGGCAACTGCGTCCGGACGGCACCGTACCGGCGTGGCCAGAAGAGGGTCGAGGGCTTCGAGCGTGATTTCCGCGCGCTGCAGGCGGAGGAGTTGGCGTCGGCGGCGAAGGCGGCGACGGACAGTGGCAGCAAGGTGAGGATGCTGCTGATGGACACGACGGAAGCCATATGATCCTGCGTGCGGACGCGCACCCGAGCAAGTACCGGGGATGGACGCCGGAGAAGCACTTCACCCTGCACAATGACTGCGTGCACTGGTGCCTGCCCGGGGCCATTGATACTTGGAACGACATGCTGCTCCATATGTTGAAATGATCATCGATAGTTTGAAGAAGTACGTAATAATGTCAACCGAGTGTGGCTGTGTAAAGTGTACTATATGGTACGTAGTACGTACAATCGATCGCATGCAGGGTGCAAAATGTACGGTGGATGGATATATGGATACATACGAATATAAACAAGGATTGTAAGATTGATCGGATGGCTTAGCCTAAAAATTTGTATATGAATAAGGGCAGTGCTAGCGCCCGGACGTCCACACGGACGATTGCGTCTGGATGCCCGCGCCTGCACTCTGTCTCCTCCTGCGCACCTGCATCCCCCGTCCGCCTATGTAGGGCCCGTACCGCTCGACTGCATGTGGGGAATCCTTGCTCGCGACCCCTCCGCTTCTCACGCACATGCACGTGGCCAGTAAACTGCAGCAGGTCACTACAGTAGGTGGCTACGCCAGCATCCAGTAGAGGGGGAGGGGGGCGGTGGATGCCTAACCGGCGCCGGGAGGAGGAGGAAGAGAGAAACCGAGGCGAAAGGTGAGGCAACAAAAAAAGCGAAGATAGAGATGCAACACCCGATCTACTTTTAAAACATCCAGATGCAACACTTGCAACATACGTCTCAAGGCAGATGAAACACATGAAACATACATCTGAAACACTAGCTGCAACATCAGATCTACTTTTAAAACATCCATATGAAACACTTGCAACATATGTATGAAATAGCTAAAACACTTGAAACATGAGTATAAAACACTTGTAAAAAACACCTGAAAACACTTTATATGTGTGAAAATATATGCAACCTCTAGATCAAAACGCTTGCAACATACGTCTAGAAACAGATGAAATAGTTTGAACAAACGCTTGCAACATGCCTAAAAAACATTTGCAACATCCCCCAGTCTACTTTTGCAACATCCATATGAACTATTGCAACATGCCTCTGAAACATTTGAAACAATTAAAACGTACATTTGCAACATAGGGGGAGAGAGGCCTGGGCCGGTCTCGATTTCGGCCGACGGGGTGGGAGTCGGCGGCGAGCAGCTGAATGCGAGAACCACCCAGCACCAGCACTAGCGGCGTGCGCAAGCACCACCACCACTAGCAACGCTAACGGCATCGGGCTTGACTCGGCGGTGACGGCGGGGGATGAGGGGCGGGGAGCGCCATGGCCAGTGGCGTGGGGGAGAGCCACCGACCCCTGCAATACCGCCGCGCCACCTCCATGGATCTCGTCGGGGTGGGGGAGAGGGCCACCGGATCCGCGGGCGTTGGGCGCTCCTGGTGGGTGAGGACGCCGGGTGGGGGGAGGGGCGCCGCCGGGGTGGCGGAAGGAGCCGCCGGGGTGGGGGAGGAGGCCGCCGGGGTGGGGGAGCGCGCACGCCGGGGTGGTTGAGGGCACCGTCGCCGGCCAGGGAGGCAGCCATGGCCGTGTCATCGTCGGGGTGGGCAGGGCGCGACGCGAAAGGGATAAGGATGGGTTGGAATGGCGCGTGAGGGAGTGAGCGGTGGGAGGCGTCTGTCCATCCGGGCGTCATAATTGTATCATTATCGCATGAATAAATAGATTCTATCCTAAAAATTTGTCTATGAATAATAAATCAATGGCCGCATATTTTCCTCGCAATCTCCTCGTATTTAGTGTACCCCCTCCCATCTATCTCTTTTCCACCCACCACTGCCCCGAAATTCCCCCAATCCAAATGTTGAGTTTCTATAGTTGGATAAGTGTAGTAAATGCCATAATTAGCGTGTAAGTGGAACCATCATTGATCAGTGTGCAACTGCTTCAATTAATAGTATACTGGTCTTTTCTTTGTCATACTAATTTACCCTAATTAAACTTGCTAGAAATCTATTTATTTAGGGATAGAATGAGTATGTATAATAAGCAAAGTTACAGGATCCGTTTTCATGGCTGATTCTATTCATGACTCTAGTCTTAGTCCATTGCTTGCACTAGCCAATTACATTAATATAAGACTCAATCCTATTTAAATGATATGTATACTTCTGCAGCCCCCCTCAATCACAACTTACACAAGTTGAGATTGTTTCTAAATTTATGCAGCTTGTTAACCGATTGAGCTTTGGTAAACCCATTGGTCACTTGGTCATCGCTAGATATAATTCTGATATATCTAGCAGCTTCTGAGAAACATGCTCTCTTGCAAATTGATAATCTAAATCAATATGCTTGGAGTATCGACCTTTGAAGCATGAAAACCATGTTGCTGAAGTTTGTGGCTCAATCGAGAATACCAGGATCGAGGGGCCTGTTTCAGTCCATAGAGCGGCTTATCGAGCTTACACACATAATGTGGTAATATTTTATCTTTCTACCCAGGGGGGTTATCTCATGTAAACATCCTCCTCTAGAACACCATGCCAAACTGCGTTCTAAACATCTAGTTGGTGAATACTACAGGTAGTGATAGCACAAGCCTAAATAGTAGCAGCTTTCACAATAGGGCTAAAAGTGTCTTCATAATCCAAACCATACCTCTACTTAAACCGTTTAGCTACAAGTTTAGCTTTGTAGCAATCGATAGTACCATCTGCCTTCTTTGTTTCTTTATATACCAATTTGCAATCTATAATACTTTGTCCAGGCTGAGTAGAACAAGATGCCAAGTATTATTCCTTTTGAGAGCATCAAACTCTGTATTCATTGCACGCTGCCAATAATCAGACTGAAGAGCTTCACATAATGAATATGGCTCCTTTACTTCACTGCTCAAACCATCTACCATACGGTCCCATCAGTATAAGTTTTTGGTTCGTGTATACCATCAGTATAAGTCTTGGGTTTTCTTATTTATCATATTTTAGCAAATTAAAGATCAAATAAATATATATTTCAACTATTACCTGTAAGTAGTAACAATAGATGATCATAGCCATCCGATCTGATTAAATGAACGACTGATAGTTATTTGAGTACCCAGCAAAGTCCGACACAGTGAAATAAAACGTGAATGGCGGTGTCTCACTCTCAGAGCCGTTACTGTCATCATTTGGTGCAATTTTACTTGCTTGTGGTAGCAGGTGCACAGTGCACTTGTCCTCACTCCTCAGATATCATCGATACATCTGGAAACTTTGGAAGCACATGCGCAATGAAGCTGTAAACATGCGCAATGCGCAAGGCCGCAAGTGCAGCAGGTTGCAAGCAAGCAGGTATGTCACGCGATATGTGTTGGCCCCTGGATCTTCGACACGGGTGAGCCGACCGCTCACCGACGTTATCAATCACACACTATGGCTAGAGATAGAAGGGAGGAAAAACAGAGCGCGCACACACATAGTATAAGCACTAGTGTTGGTCGGAGCTCTGCAGATGAGATGATAAAACTGAACTCGCTCACTTTACTAAGTTACAGTAGAAAGCTGTAAATACAAATCTACCAATCTAATTCTAGTACACAGACATGTCAGGCTGCCAGACTGCTACAGTAACTAGATGTGACAGCAGGGCTGACTTTGGCGCTGTCCCTCTGTGTCTACAGTGCGGCAGGAGAGACTTTCGGCGTCTGCCCCTGCCGCGGCTACAGTGCAGCAGCAGGGAGCCCTTTCGACGCCTAGCCCTGCTGCACATTCAGACATAGGAGGGCAGCAGATTACTTTACAATTCTTTCTATAATCCTGATGCTAACCCTAAAACCTTCACCATGCCGATCATCTTCTTCAGCTCCGTGAACCGAAGACGGCTGAGCGGCTTGGTGATGACGTCCGCGAGTTGCCGACTAGTTTCGACGAACTCGATGACGATCTGCCCTCCATCGACACAGTCCCTGAGGAAGTGAAACTTGATGTCGATGTGCTTGCTCCGATCGTGGAGAACCGGATTCTTCACGAGGGCGATGGTGGGCTGGTTGTCCACCATCAGTGCTGATGGGTGAGCTTCCACACCAGTTAGCTCATCCAGCAGCCGGTGCAGCCACACAGCTTGGCACGCCGCTGTGGCCACCGCCACGTACTGTCTCGCACGTGGACAGCGCCACCACCTTCTGTTTCAGCGACAACCATGATATTAGAGCCGACCCGAGGAAGACGAGCACGCCAGAGGTGCTCCGCCGTCCGTCGATGTCTCCCGCCATGTCTGCATCGCTGAACACAGTGAACTGCAGCCCACTTTCGCCGGTCTTAGAGAAGAAGATCACCTGATCCACCGTCCCCTTGACGTAGCGCAATAGCCGCTTCACCGTGGCCCAGTGATCCTCTCGGGGATCCTCCATGAAGCAGCTGATGTAGCCCACGGCGAACGCAATGTCCAGCCTCGTGTGGACTAGGTAGCGCAGACCGCCGACGATGCTTCGGTAGAGTGTTGCATCTACCTTCGCCGTGGTACTGGCCTTCGTCAGTTTCAGCCGCTCCGCCATCGGAGTCACGCACGGCTTGCAGTCAGCCATGCCTCTCCGCTCCAACAGCTTCGAGGCGTACGCACTCTGATCGAGCGTGAGCGCCTCCTTTCCCTGTCTTACCTCGATGCCAAGGTAGTAGGAGAGAGCACCGAGATCGCTCATTCGAAAACGAGCCGCCATCTCGCGCTTAAAGCTATCGATGTCCTCCGCACGCGTGCCGATGACGATCAAGTCATCTACAAACACACCGACAACGAGCTCCTCCTTCCCCATCGCCACATGTAGAGCGCATGCTCGGTTGCGCACCGCGTGAACCCAAGCTCACCTAGCGTGGCGTCAAGCTTGGCATTCTACGCTCGCAGGGCCTACCGCAGCCCGTAGAGCGCCTTGCACAGTCGGAGCACCCTGTGCTCCGCTCCCTTGATGGTGAAACCCGGAGGTTACCTGACGAAGACCGTCTCCGCTAGCTCACCATTGAGGAAGGCCAATTTTATGTCTAGGCGATGGATGCGCCAGTCCTTCGCTGCTGCCAAAGCCAGCAGCAGTTGGATAGACTCTATGCGCGCTACCGACGCAAAGACTTCCTCGAAGTCGATGCCCTCATGCTGGACAAAGCCTCGGGCGACGAGGCACGCCTTATGCTTGACAATGGCGCCACGCTCATCCCGTTTGACCTTATACACCCACTTCAGGCCGATCGGACGACATCCTGGAGGTGGATCGATAAGCTCCCATGTCTCGTTTTCCTCGATTACCTTCATCTCCTCTAGCATCGCCCATCGCCAATTTGCATCGCGTTCGGCCAGCGCGAACATGGGTGGTTCCTCTGCACTGACGAGAAGCAGCTCTAGGTCATTGAGCAGTCGACCCGCTAGGCCTAAGGACCCTGTGCCACCGACGATGTCATCTAGCCTGTGGAAACGCACCTCCTCACCGTCATGGAAGGCATCCACGAACTCAGTGATGTCGCTTGGAGGTGAGGCGAACTCGATCGGCGTCGATGGAGTTCCTTGTTCTGTCGGTGTGGTCGGCACAACACCTGGAGTGCTCGGTACCCCGGCTATAGTGCTCGGCACTACTTCTAGACCACTCGTCACCACTCCTGGAGTGGTCAGCACCCCTCCTGGAGTGCTCGGCACCAGTCTTGGAGTGGTCGGCACCACTGCAAGACCTCTAGGCTCCGCTACGGGAGCGTTCGGCTCCCATCCTGGAGTGGCCGGCACCACTCCTAGAGTGCTCGGCACCCCTTCCGGAGTGCTCGACACCACCCCAGGAGTGCTCGACTCTGTTGCTGGAGTGGTCGGCACCTCCTCTCCAGCGTCACCACCACCTTGGATGACCAAGTGCTCGACGACAAAGGTGCTTGTGAAGCCGCCAGCTTCCCCCATGCTCGGACTGTCCCAGTCCCAGGCTGTCTTCTCGTTGAACATGACGTCGTGTGAGACAACCACCTTGCCTCCACATGGGTCATAGAGCCGGTACGCCTTGGTACCTGCCTCATAGCCTAGGAGCACCATCGGTGTGCTCCTATCCTCCAGTTTGGTGAGAACCGGCTTCGTCCTCCTGACATGGCCGATGCAGTCGAATGTCTAGAGGAAGGACACACTCGGCTTGCGCCCATACCAAGCTTCGAACGGCGTCACACCCTTCAGGGCCTTGGTGGGTGCGCAATTGTGGATGAACACCACCGTGGTCACCGCCTCACCCCAGAACCTTGCCAGCATGCTCTTGGCCTTCATCATGGATCGAGCCATGCCGACCACCGTCTGGTTCCACCGCCCCACCATGCCATTCTGCTATGGCGAGTATGGCACGGTGTGGTGTCGCACCACACCATGATCCGTGCAGTATGCAGTGAACTCCACCGAAGTGAATTTGCCACCGCGATCAGTCCGTAGCACGCGTAGCTTCTTGCCGCTCTCCGCCTCCGCGCGCGCCTTGATCTTCTTGATCGCCTCCACCGCCTCATCCTTGCTCGTTGGGAGTTGCAGCCACATATAGCGACTGCAATCATCCACGAGTAGGAGGAAGTACCGCCGACCACCGTTTGTGGCTAGCGTGATTGGCCCGCAAAGATCACCGTGGACGAGCTCGAGAGCGTCCGCCACACGATACTTGGCCGCCTTTGGGAACAGCAGCCTCCTGTGCTTCTCGGCCAGGCAGCTATCATATAGCTCACCTGCGTGCTTGATGTGGGGTAGCCCTCGAACCATCTTCTCTAGCCGACCGAGCACGTCGAAGCTGAGATGACCGAACCGGGCATGCCACCGCCACAGCTCCTTCGTGTGCCGTGCAACCAAGCAGATGGGCAGCTCCACCTTCAAGTCAAGCAGGTACAGCCAGTTCTAGGACCTCTTTACCCTGGCAAGAAGGCGCTGCTCCCGGTCCTTGATCCTGAGGACACCGTCCTTGATCAGTACCTCGTTGCCACGCTTATCTAGCTGGCCAATGCTGATGATGCTTGAACGCAGCTGTGGGATGTAATATACATCCATCAGCGCGCGGTGCTCGCCGGTCTGGCACCTGAAGATGATGGTGCCGTGCCCTCGGATTGCCACCCTTGAGCCGTCACCGAACTTTACCGTGTCGGTCACATTGCCATCGAGCTCAGAGAAGGCTTCCTTGGAGCCCATCATGTGGTTGCTGGTGCCGGAGTCTAGGTACCACCGTTGCTCCTGCTCGCTACCCACACGTCCGAGGTGGACTTGGGCACGCGGTTCGTCGAGGTTGACAGCCTTTAGAGCCTTGTCGTTCCCTTCCACAGCCATCACCTCTCCCTTCTCCTTGGCCTCAATATTGTGCAGTGCATAGAACGTCGCCATCAAGGGAGTGGCCTCATCATCCTCATCAGCTTACGCTATGTCTTCCCGCAGCGTCGACAGGCGTTGGGGTCGACCTTTTTCTTCTTCTCAAAGAAGCCTTGCCGCGGCGCTTGCCATCGTCACCGCGGCTGGAGGAGGCTTCCCCGGACTTCTTCATCTGGGCAGCTCGCTCCTCTGTCAGCAGCAGCTTGCCGTTGTCCATCGTTGCTGTGGCCTGCTCCATACGCTCATCCACCACCCATAGACGGCATGTCACATCCTCAATGGTGAGGGTGGACAAGTCCAGCATCGTCTCTATGGAGAGAGCGATCTGGATATACTTCACCGGCACGGAGTGGAGATACTTGGAGACCGTCTCTTCTTCGTCGATGGTGGTGCCATAGCTCCTCAGCTTGCTGATGAGCGACTGCAGGCGGAGGGAGAAGTCCTCGACTGACTCACCATCCTTGAACTTGAGGGTGGTGTACTCCTGCTTCAGCAGCTGGGCCGTCGCCTTCTTTGCGCGGTCGGAGCCGACGCGCATTGCTGCAATGCCTTCCCATGCCTCCTTAGCAGAGTTCTTTACCCCCAATGGTTCCCTGTACTCCACTGGCACAACAGCAACGATGGCCTCCAACGCTGACTTGTCGTCTTCTTCGTTGTCGGTGCCCTTGTCAATGCCATTCCAGAGCCATCGGTCTCTGAGCTTGATCTTCATGGTCACCGCCCACTCACCATAGTTGGTGCGAGTCAGCGTCGGCTAACTGGTGCCGCTGACCTCCCGCACCGTGCGCACGACGACCTCCTGTCGTGGCTGGGCAGCCACTGCTGCTGTCGCCTATCTCCAAACCGTCCGTCATCGCCAGCGGTTAGTTCGGCGACGACGCTTGTATGGCTCTGATACCACTTGTTGGCCTCTGGATCTCTAGCACGGGTGAGCCGACCGCTCACCGGCGTTATCGACCACACACTATGGCTAGAGGTAGAAGAAGGGAGTAAGAACAGAGCGCGCGCACACACAACACAAGCACCAGCGTTGGTCGGAGCTCTGCAGAGGAGATGACAAAACTGAACTCGCTCACTTTACTGAGTTGCAGTGGAAAGTTATAAATACAACTCTACCAATCTAATCCTAGTACACGGACATGCCAGGCTGCCAGGCTGCTACAGTGACTAGATGTGACAGCAGGGTTGACTTTGGCGCCTACCCCTGCCGTGGCTACAGTGCAGCAGCAGGGAGCCCTTTCGGCGTCTGCTCCTGCTGCGCGTTCAGACATGGGAGGGCAGCAGATTACTTTACAGTATGCATAGACTAGATCTGCATCGTTTAATTAATTAAAGATCCATATCAGGTAGTATGCGAGCACTACCAGCTTCATAAGAACATATTATTCTCATGACCAAATGAGATATATATTTGGTAAAGAGGAACTCAGTACAAATGACAACATGGATTACTCACTCAGAACACACAAGGCACACACGTCACACTGCACTCTCAAAAATAGTAAGTTAAACTGACACTTGCGTCACAACTAGATCGATTGCCCACTGCTACTATTCTCTAGGTATCTGAAAGGATGGTGGATTGCTAATTGAGTTGCTTGCATGCATCATCCTTATGAGTAGATAATGCTGATCAAGATCATCGTCAACAGTGGGTTCCAAGCAAGCAGGTATGTCACGCGATATGCTTGTACTCTGCATCTCTTCTTAATTATAAGATCCATATCAGGTAGTGTGCTAGCACTACCAGCTTCATAAGAACAAAATTATTCTCATGACCAAATGAGATATGTATTTGGTGAAGAGGAACTCAGTACAAATGACAACATGGATTCCATATAGACGACAACATTTGAAAAAGAACAACCGTCTAAGACCACTACAGCAGAAATGCTCGTCTTAGTGATCACCTACGGCCATCTCTAGAAATTATGTTTATAGTAGTGCATGGCTGCCAAACTGTGACTCATGCATGGTGACGGGGACTTACGAATAACCTTAGTGCAGTAGTGGCCAGAGACTAACCGATGGAATTTAGTGCTCGAGTGTATTAAGCCTACTTACCAGCCGTGAAGCGCATCATGGAACTTAATCAGTTGATGAGCTCATTTTGTGGTGGACAACTAAGCATGTTGCATGTATATAAAATTCTTGTATAATTTGGTGGGATAAGAATAAAATAATGCCACCATTTCCGAAAAGAAAATGTAATAATAGGCTAGCTAGGATAAGTATGACACCAAGTATAAATAAAGTTAACGCAGAATCAGAAATCGGCAACTGTGGGCGAATACCCAATCCTCCATGCATATATAAGGTTGTGATTCCACACAGCATCGTCCTTCTTGTCAAGAACAATAGGGCTTGACCAGTAGTGCGAGTATGTCGACGACATATATAACCAAGAGCAATGTCTATGGCACTTCCAATGACAAGGAGTCGCCGAAAGATGTGAAGTCGGCCAGTGTCTAGAGACTGCTGCTTGTCCGGACCACAAAACTTTCAACAATTACCGTCAAGCTATACAGGTAACTAATAATATAGGTAAACATTTATTCAAACATGTTGGTGTTTGTATCAACAACTACAAGCTGTTTTCAGTAATTTGAAATAGAGGGGACATGCTTTTCATACTTCTTTATTAGAGGACCAGAATAATTGTTCCATCAAAACTGTATTTATAGAAGTCTCCGAGGGAGCCAGGGCACATTTGGTTAAATTAAATCATGTATTCTCTATCAGTTTCAAATTGTAAGTAGTTTTGGACTTGCTTAAGTCAAATTTGTCTAAGTTTGGCTAAGTTTATTCAAAATATATTAACATCTATTTTTTAAACCTAATTCACATTTGGACCACTGGAGATTCTAGTTGCAGAAATGCACCCCTTACACAGCACCAAAAATATATGTAATATACACAACACCAAGGATATATACGTAATAAGGCCTGGCGACAACGCTTACATGATAGGGAACAACACCGAAGCTTATACCATCTCCACCAGATCTCTTATCACCAATAAGTTATTTTAAGAGAGTACCTTAAATCAATTTAGGATATAAGATAGCACTATTATAGCAGATTACCTAAAACTTGTCTCCTATATTTCTTTAGAGATAGAGAATTGCCTCCTTTATTTAGGAGAAATACGAGGTCTTCTAAAAATTATAGGTATATAGGAGATGAAATAAGAGATCTGCTGTATCACCTTTATCTCCTAAAAATCTACATTTTAGATATAGGAGATTGGATATATAGAAAATCTGGTGGAGATGTTCTTATACGGATGTGCATATACAGAGCACCAAAGCTCATGGCACCATGCAGGGTGTAGTACCCGTATATTCATGATAGCACTACCGGAAACGGAAACAGTGACTTTACCGTGTGCCACAGGCACTCGGTAAAGACAAAAAAACATTCGGCAAAGGCTTTGCCGAGTGTAACACTCGATAAACTGCACACGGCATCTACAGTGTCGGCAAACAACTATTTGCCGAGTGTTTTTTATCGTGAGTGTCAAATTTGACACTCGGCAAAAAAAAGTGGTTTGCCGAGTGTTTTTCCAAAATACACTCGGCAAATAATTATTGTTTGCCGAGTGTTTTTGGAAATTACACTTGGCAAATCTATTTTCCAAAGAAAAATAATAATTTTTTTCTCGACGTACCATTATTGTTTGCCGAGTGATTTTAGGAATTACACTCGGCAAACCTATTTTCCAAAGAAAAAAATATTTTTTTCTCAACATATTTCAGTTTAATAGCTGCCATACAAAACACTCTTATTACACAATATCTGCATGCATATCAACGTGGAGCGGTTGTGCTGGCCGGCGTCGAGCCCGCTGGGCCTCCGCGAGAGGCGCGCACGGCGTCCTGGGGGAGAGCGGCAGCACAGCGGCGCCCCCTGCAGCATCATCGAGCGACAGCACAGTGTTTTTTTTACACTCGGCAAACCCCCTATTTTGCCGAGTGTTTTTTTGCCGAGTGCTTTTAGCGCAGCACTCGGCAAAGAACTTAGTCACCGAGTGCCCGAGGGAATACACTCGGCATACATAAAAACACTTGGTAAATTTGAGGATTCCGGTAGTGTAGGTAGATAATGTGCACAAATGCGTTCTACTTAATCCCTCCGTTCTAAAATATAAGGCATTGAAGTATTCAAAATTTGTTCCAAATTATAAGGTATTCTAGATAAATATCAACTTCTCTCAAAGTACCAATTACATGCATACCTACCATTAATATCTACCACCAGGTCAAATATGATAAGAACAATATCTCTCTATAGGTAATAGGGTTACATGCGTCATTTATTTTACTTTATAATTTGTTTTTATAATTTGTTCTAAAATTCCTAAAGTACCTTGTATTCTAGGATGGATGGAATAACTTTTTTACCATTAAAATAAATTATTAAACAATTCTAAAATTTGGTCAAACTAGGCAAAGTTACACCATGTGTACGTTCTATTTTGCTTAAATTCACACTAATAACTTAATAAGCTTTATATACCTATTGAATTATTTAATTTCAAATCAGGCAAAAAATTATGTGTCGTGATTATTTAGCATTTTTTGAGGGTCTCAATTAGTTATCAAATTCTCACCATTTTATCTTAAAATTGGAAATGAATGCAATAAACATTTTACTTTCTAACACTATAACATGCACTTCAAGAAACTAATGAGATTTTTAAATTACAATATGGATGAGATTTGTACAAAACTCTTGTTTGATGAAATTTTATACAAGATTCTTCATACGAAACCATGGGTGCTTCTTTAATACAAGGTATCATGCTATTAAAGAAGCACGTTGAAATAGAAAAATGAAAAATGAAAAAAAGAAGTATGTGATCCTTTTAGGTAAGCAAGGAGACAAAAATTAAGGGAGTTGTTATAAGCAAGGCCAATAAAAAAAAGCTAGAAAGTTGTTATGTTTGTTGTGCCTGAATTTTCACGTGATTTTAGACGACAATCTTATACAAAGAACTAGTAGTACAATTAAAAGAACAATCACAAGAGATAATTTATAATTTTCTATAGTCAAATAATGACAAAATTATATATTAATAACTAAACAACAACAAAAATTCCGATAACTAATGTATATAAGTACAAAATTAAAGAAAGCAACCTAGCAGCTAGGCAGCCAGCTACATGAACGTGCATGTGCATGTATGCATCCGTTCGTGTATCTCAAAATACGTACCTCAAACAATACAAGTTGGTCAAAAAGAATCATGAGTTCACCAAATAGCGCAGTTCACCAAATAGCGACTAGGCATGGCGTCCACGCCGTAACTTGACAGCTTTGATAACAAGTGTTGTCAAGATGCCAAGAAATAACGGCGGAAGGTTAAGGGAGTTGACAATCGCATACACATACGCATGCACTCGCCCCCACCAGTAATCTATCCGGAGAGATCTCGCGCAGTTTAGTCCAGCCAGCAAGCAGGGCCCACAAAACTTTTAGCCTTTAGCTTTGAAATTGAATAATCCAACGTTTGTAGAGCTTTTACTGGCGTGCCTGTCAACAAAAAAATTTAACGTACACATCTTATTCTTCTATCAAGTAACAATGAATTTTAGAATAAGTAATTAAGCATACACATCCTACTCTTGCTGCATACATATATAATATACATTATATCTAGATACATAGGAAAAACTATGTATCTTAAAAAAAGTAGAATAGTTTACGATTTGAAACGGAGGGAGTAATAGATAATGTAGCATTTCACGCACTGTAAATTATCAAAAGGGTTCTTTTAAAACGACTATCAAACTGGTTCTTATGAAAACAAGTAGATAAGGTAGTTAATAATATAAGTTATTATGTGTAAATATTACTAAAATCCATGTGACAAAATAGGCAACTAATAAGTGGCGAAAACCATGCATGGTGTTTGTAGGCTCATGATAATATCGTCCGGATGGGCATCTTCGTGCTGTTGTTCAAGTGGCGAATCAGCGCTGCTCTTGCCATGATTAGCTCCACAGGCACCGGCGACAAAAGTACAGTTCTTGGCATGTGGATGGTGTCCATCGCCGGGGAGCTCTGGTTCGCCTTGATGTCGGTGCTGGACCAGCTGCCCAAGATGCAGCCTGTCCGGCGCACCGTCTACGTCAGGGCGCTCGATGAGTCGATGATGTATTCGTGACCACCGTCGACACCGAGAAGGAGCCACCGCTGGTGACCGTGAACACCATCCTCTCCATCCTCGCGGCGGACTACCCCGCAGAAAAACTCACGTGCTACGTCTCGGACGACGGTGGCGCTCTGCTCACACGCGACGCGGTCGCCGAGGCTGCCCGGTTCGCTGGACTGTGGGTGCCGTTCTGCCGGAAGCACGCGGTGGAGCCGAGGAACCCAAAGGCCTACTTCAGCCCCGGCGCCAGTAATGGCAGCGTCAAGGCGAGGAGGGGTGACTATAAGGGAAGGGCGTGGCCGGAGCTGGCAAGGGACGAAATCTCCTGATATTTTCGATATATTATTTTTATCCGTAGGTGCCGATAAGAAAATATCTATCTTTTTCGTACAAAATTTATTTAAATTTATTTAAATTTACTTAAATTCAAATTAAATTTTATTTGAATTTGGTCCGATATTTTCGATATATCATGTTTATCCTCTTTATCTGTGATCCCCGATAAATTTTAATTCCCGATAAATAAAAACCTTGGCTGGATGTACGGCACCATGACAGAGGACGTGGCCACGTGCTTCTGCATGCACCGGCGAGGGTGGCGCTCCGCCTACTCTGCGCCACCGCGCCGGACGCGTTCCGCGGCACGGCTCCCATCAACCTCACAGACCGGCTGTACCAGGTGCTCCGCTGGGCAGTGGTCTCCCATGAGATACTCTTCTCCCGCAACAACGCCCTCCTCGCCGGCGGCTGGCTCCACCCGCTGCAGGGCCTGGCGTACCTCAACACCACGGTGTACCCGTTCACCTCCATGTTTCTCATAGCCTACTGCGGCCTCTTCCCGGCGATCCAGCTCGTGACTGGGAACGGCGCCACCACCGGCGGCGCCTTCTTCTCAATAATCATCAGGCCACCGTCTGCCACGTACATCACCTTTGTGGCGGCTCTGATGCTGACGCTCGTGGTGGTGGCCGTCCTGGAGGCCAGGTGGTCCGGCATAGCGTTGGTCGACTGGTGGCGAAACCAGCAGTTCTGTATGGTGTCTGCCACGAGTGCATACCTGGCTGCGGCGGTGCAGGTGGCGCTCAAGGTCGCGGCAGGGAAGGAGATATTGTTCAAGCTGACGTCCAAGCAGCGTGCGACGAGCACTATTGCAAGTGTGAAAGACAGGTTCGCAGAGCTAGCTCTACGCCGTGAGGTGGACGGTGCTGATGGTCCCGACGGCAGTGGTGCTAGCGGTGAACCTGACGTCCATGGTTGCAGCGATGGAAGGGGGGTCGTGGAGGGACAGCCCAATGGCGGTGTTCGCTTTGGCGTTCAACGCGTACGTGGTGGTGCATCTCTACCCCTTCGCCCTGGGGCTCATGGGTCGCTGGAGCAACACGTTGAGCCCCTACTCTTGCTTGTCGCATTCTTCACCGTTCGATTACTTTGCTTCGTCATCTATGTACACATACTTTAATATGCCTGCTAGGCAAGAATCGCAAACTAACGTGTAAGATCTTACTACGGGCCCACTCTCAGATTAACAACAACCATTAGATTAAAAGGGATCAAGCCATCAACAGTTTAGATGTTAGGTGGGTACAAAATATTTGGATAAAAAATAATTTCAATTCCTTCACTCCTTTAGTATAGATTTATTTCTATATCTACGAGATATATGCCCGTGTGTTGCACGGGGCAATAAAGTTTTTTTCATGTTTACAACGATGCATGTGGCTTATGGTTTAGACGAACATATTAAGAAATCTATAAATCTAATTAGATAAAACATATTTCAAGATCTTTATCATGCACATTGTAGTTTACTAGGAAGGGTGTCTGTGCGTTGTTACGGGTGAATAATACATTTTAAAAGTTATCATTTTTTCCTGTAACAGAACTGACCAATTATACGAGATTAAGTAAGAAAACCTTACGCCGAAGCAGATAATTTAGCAAACTTAAACCCGTATAATCCGGTAGTCCGTGAAACCACGAAGGATTTCAAACCAATCGACATACAAACCAAGATCGTACAAGTTTAGCAAGTACCGTCACACGTTACATAAAGTTCGCAACGACAGTTGATACATCAGAGTTTGGAACATAAAGTTATTATATACCAAGTTTGAACTGAAATAGCGGAAGCAAATAGTTTTAAAGCCACACACACACTTTTGATTCAGATACAGTGCCAGCAGGTAGTCATCTCCAACAAAAGCATCAGATGAGAAATACGGAGTGACCATTTGCCCTTGGTCCTAGTTGTCACCCATCGCCGGATACAGGCAGTTAATGCAATAGCCGTAGTACATTTGACCATCTGCAACAACAATGGGAACAACGCCCTGAGTACGAGAAGGTACTCAGCTAGACTTACCCGTCTTAAACCAAAATAAAATGACACCAAGGATTATGCAAGGCTTTCTTTAGTGGGCTAGCTGACTCTTTTGCGAAAGCATAAGTTATCATGAACAAACCATTTTAAGTATTTTGCATCATCTTTATTATAACCTATCCATCTAGGTAAGCACCTATACTATAGCAATCACATAATTAACCAATAACATCCAGTTACCAATTTAGCTTAGCATAACTCACATCATCCAGATAACCATCATTGTTCTATAATAATTACTATGATGCCGTAGCTCAAGTCAAGTGCTCACTATCCAGGAACGATGGCGATTTGAATCGATTCCTAACCAGCTGGTGATTTATTCCTCACACAAACCATGCTTCCCCTGCCGAGGTAGCTTAGATCACAAATGACACTTTTCAGGTAGCCGCGGGATAATCTGGAGCCGCAGTACCCAGGGACCGTCCGACTGCCAGGAATCAGGTCACACCTGCCCTTGGGCTCACTCTTCACGCCCCTGTCATACCCCCATCAGCACCAATACGCGCACTCGTGTAGATCCCGGCCCGAATAGTGACACTAGCTTCGCGGTCGAAAGGTACTTTATTCGGCCAGCTAAATGTGAGGCATGCGTTCAACATGACAAGAGGGACGAGCAACGACCGGTCCTTAATCGACACAGACGGAAACTAACAGCACCCCAGAACCCTGTCTGGTTGCCTCCAACTATTCCGTCCGATCTCCAATTTTCCATCACATATGGTTAATTCTAGGATATCATTCTTTCCATAGCCAATCTCTTTCAGTAACCACCTATAATGTAGGTGACCGGGTATCACCGATCGCTACCGGTCTAAGCAAGGCTAAGCAGTTATTCGATCCTGACCTAACAGGGTAAAAGGTAATAAGGTAGGCAAGAATAGTAATAAATACATCAACGGTTTCAATCAACTTCTACAACTTAATGCAACAATATATAAACTCATATATATAGAAAGAATTGCTTTTATAAAGTAGGAGACTTAGAATGCTCCGAGGCTTGCCTCGTTCGAATGAACTAGGTTGGTGATCCACGCACTCCGGCAAGTCCTCTCCTTGCTCCTCTTCCTCTGGCACCTCCTGTGCCTGGACTTCTTGTGGATCTGCCCCGGTCTGCTCTTCCTGAACTGCTACTCGCAACTCCTCCTGCGATCCTGTATGATGCAGATGTATAATTGCTAATGCATAGGTGCATCGGAGAGATGACATATAATGATCATGATGCATGCAATGTAGACGAACATGTTTAACTTTATTGTACATAGTAGTAGCAACGCTCTTCTACAAGGTAGTCAACATCATCCAAGAACATGTACTACTATCTACTACGACAACCACCGTACTAACATGCCAATTTACCACAGCAAACTAAGATGCTTCAAAGATACACCAAAGCGAACATTATTAACTAAACTCACATTAAATAAGATAATTTGATTTCATTTTAAACTAGGGCTACACAGCAACATATATTTCTGCTGCTCATCAAAATCTGAGAAAATTACAGTAGCATAGTACTACTCTAAGTAGACTACCATAAAATTTTTATGGCATTTGGATAAGTAGAATAGCCTACACAAAAATGACAAGGCATAATGGCTTAAAAAGGCATAAATAGAAAACCTTAGTTAAAAGTGCCAAGCAACAGATTTCATATTTTTCCTAACATCCTTAAGGTACTGGGATATTCCCCACAAAATTTCATGGTCATAGGATTCCTAGATAATTTACAAAAATTTACACAAATATCAATCAATGATAAAAGGAAAATCTATAACTCAAAAACCACACATGCAATGACTCTCAAATTTTTACCAGAGCTTATACTAAGCAAGAATAGCTTACCCACAAAATTTCATAATTTTTGGACCACAGAAACTTTAGATATAAAATAAACAAGTTTGCATGCATTTAAAAGCACATTTCAAATTTCCATTTAAATCTTCCCAAAATTTCTACTGTAATTATCAAAACTATATTTTTCCTAAATACTAGACTTCCCAAGGAACACTACCAAATTTATTTCACAATTTTTGAAGCTACAAAACTGGAGATACAATTATTACAAAACAGCATAGAAATCTGGAATATTTGCACTATCCTATTGCTCAACGGTCACTGGCAAGCGGGACCTACACATCAGCGGGGACCACGCGTCAGCGACAAGAAAACAGGGGACGGCTCACTCGACGGCGCGGCAACGGCGAAACTCGCCGACGGCCACAACTCTGGCGAGGCCAATGGCACAGGCGCGTTCCTAGCGATGATACGCACCTACCCATACCTTTTCCCCAATTGCTACCACGCTCTAGCTATGACGGCATCGGCAATGGCGGACGGCGGCGAGGTCGCTGCGGGACTCCGGCGACGGCGAATCCCCATTGTCCCGGCCAAGCTCGGCATGAGCTTCACGAGGCTACTACGGAGCTAACCAAGCAGATAAAGTAGGACGAGAAGGGCTCGGTGGTGGTTGGCCACGGTGAGCTCTGCTCCGGTGAGGCGCGGCCATGGAGACGGCGGTGGAAAAACGGCCACTGGCCCTCACCTAAGACACGGGTGGCACGGCTAGACAGTCGACGGGGTAGAGGAGGACACGGCGGAGCTGCAGCCGAGCTGGAGGTCGCGCTTTTGCGGCGGCGATAGAGCTAGGCGACGGCGGAGCTGCTCGGCAATGCAATGGCAGAGCGGCGGCGGCTTTGCAACTGTGAGGGCGAAAGCAAGGAATGGAATGCGACGCTGGGACTCACGGGCGCGCTCAGGGCTTCATTTGGTGTGCGATGAAGCTCAGGGCGCGCTCAGGGCAGAACATGGCGATGAAGCTCTAAAATCGGTCGGCACTGTAGCTTCTATTCAGTCACCCCACCGACGACTGACAGCGCATTTTCGTCGATCTATAACTCCTAAACCGTGACGATCTAGCTAATGGTGTAGTTGACAAAGTTGTAGATCTACACGCGGGCTACAATTTTCACAATTGGAGCTCGAGTTGGTTCGGCCTGGTTAGGGAGATACAGAGCTCCAAACATTACAAGTGTTGAACCAGCTTTCAATACTAACTAGTGGGACCTTTTTGAGCATGCTGTGCACATTTTCATGAGTTGGTCATAAAATAGCTTTTGTTCCTTATGAAATTTGCTACAACATTGCTTTAGGTTGCTCAGGCATGCATCGACTCTAAGTTGCACTTTTTAAACAGTCAAACCAAAGAGCTCTAGAGGTCAACACTAGTCAAACCAAAACTTGAAAACTTAATTAGGCAAAATGACCAACATGAACATTGTTCCTAATGACCTTCTAAGTATAGCTAAGTTGTTTAAAAATATATTTAGCCATATCACATATTGGTCACACAAGAATCAAGCACTGAATGCACTAAAACAATGAAAAACAATTGAATTGTTACTTTTGTTTCATAGCCATGTTTCACATGTTTCATAATCTTGTTGCATCGTACTAACTAACTGTGTTCCACTAAAGTGAGTTGCACATGTTGTACTTGGGTGCTGCACTCCATTCATTTCATAATTTAAAACAACACTCATGACATATACAGCATGTTGCAATGTTTCGATAACATGTTTTATGTGATATGAGCTAATGAATGGATGAATGGTGCTCATGTTTATGAAATGTAAGCGAAATTAGGCAAGCCTAACACCAGGGGTGTTACATTTCCTCCTTCATGCATTTTAAAAGTCATAGTTTTTTCACTCCCTCCTTCATGGTTTCCAACTGAGAAGTTGAATTGGACCATTGATTGGAAACTAATCATCTAATCTAGACTATCGAGTTCTTTTATTGTTAAACCAAGCAATCTCAGTTAGAAACCAACAGATGACCCATCTCTATCTCTACAACTAAAAATGACGAAGCGATATCGGCTGCCGCCTGCTCCGCTGCCTTCGTTTCACCCCCAACTAAGCTTCGCTCGGCCTCGTCTCATCCTTTTCCTTTTTTTGAGATGATCTCGCCTGGCTTTGTAAAAAAAGAAGAAGGCAAAAGCCTCTCCAGTGAAATAGAAACCTCGAAACCCAGCGAACCCGCCCCGTCCGATGCCCCGCCCTACCCCCAACGCCGACGCCGCCACGCCTCCTCCACGGCACGCCCCGGTGCCTCCTGGCCCTCCCCACTAATGCTGACGGTCTGCCCCTGCCCCTTCATACTGCCGACCTCTACCCTCCGGCCTCCGCCCTTCATCATCTTGCATCCTGCATCCCGCTGCCCAAGCTTCGCGCCGCCACCAGTGCAGGCCAGGTGCTCAGGTCTTTGTCGGGCCCTTCACCAGCGATGATCACCTCACGTTGCCGTGGCCGACGCCGCAGATTTACGCACACGCCGTTGGAGTTTGATTCTCGGCAGCTCACGCTCGCGTCCGTACGTCGTGGGCTCGCGTTCACCGAGTCTCAATGGAGTGATGGGGAGCCACGAGCCAGGGGCACTGGTGCTAGGTGGCTGGTGGGGTGGAGGACAGGTAATTCTTGTTCAGCTTCTTTCTGAGCGTCTCCAATTTCTTTATCCTGCATGTCCTCTTCATTCTTCTTCTGTATCCTGCATGTCCTCTTCATTCTTTGTGTCCAGCATGTTCTCCTCATTCTTTTGTTAGGAGTTTGATTCTCATCTTGTACGAAAGGCATCTCTGTATCTGTTATCGAGCCTGTGATTTTGATGCATCATAAGTTTGTAATCATGAGGCAACATTCAGGAAATTTCACTTCAGATAAGAGATTGGGAGTTACCAAGATTGGACTAATGTATTGCGACAACCTAGTAGCTACCAACATTCAGGAAATTCACTGACAAATCGAGATAAGTGTTGATGGATGAACATGCAGTAACCTGGTAACTAACAATCACCTCCTGAAAGAAGTCCTATATTTAGAAACTGGTAGCTTTTTATCTATTGAACAAATTAATAATCAGAATATTTGTTGTGTCCAAACTGGGAGCAAAAAGGGGTGGTGCTTGGATGGGAAGATAGACTGAAAGTGTCATGGTGAGGATAAACTACGCCCTTCCTTTCAGAAGAAAGAATGAAAAGAACAGAACATAAATATTCATCCATAACATGGCATCCTTTAGTACACTTTTATAAACAGAGGTACTGCTGGCTGTTATCCGTTTGATTCTGGTCCATCATCACCAGATTATGCACTTCGTTCTCTTTTAATGTTCCCTCGTTTTCACTCACTTGCTTGACTCAAATATTTAATGGCCTGTGCTAAGAGATGGTATATATGATGCCGGTAATTGTCGATGTCTATTTATATCTTATGCGACATAATTGATACTATTTGTATCCAAAGCAAATTTGAGAAGAAATGTATCCATATATCGGTCCGACCGTTTTGCACCCTACGATCGATTGACACAGCTACACTCGGTTGACATTATTAACTCAAATTGTCGATGATCATTTATTTCAACATATGGAGCAGCATGTCGTTCCAAGTATCAATTGATAGAGTTCTTGGACCGTCTAGGCGTAGATCGGTGGGTAAAAACATAGCTTAGATAAGGGGACTTGCTGATATACCTCACCAAAAGGCAGTCGCGGCCGTGGCGCCGCCAACAAGGTGGCCGCGACGTGTCGGTGATAAGGTCGGCGACGGGGTAGCGCTCCAGTGGCGTCCCGGCGGCGGTGTGGACGTCCGGCGCTGTGCAGAGGCGGTGGTGAAGGCAGTGGTGCTTCCCGTCGCTCACAACACGCTCTTTTAGATCGAACTAAGGCTAGGAACCTCGGTGGGGTGCTGGCGGCGACGGTGAACCTCATATCTTGCGCCTCGGTCTCCATCTTCCTCTTTATAGTGCTGCACAACGGGAACCTATCAGCTAGGAGAACGGTTGGGCGCTCCCGATCAGGGCGTGGATCAAAGGTCCAATTGACCATTGGGCCAACTAGGTGGAGATCAACCTAACATTCTCCCACTTGATCTCACCTTATGACTTAAACTTAACTTATTTTATCTTTTTCACATTCCATCACAGATCAGTGCATAGAGCGTGCCTCATCGTCACGGTCAGTTACCATTAGATTAAACAGCTACAATGCACCTCTCTGTTTTGAAATAGATTCTCAACTAGGCCCTTAGTATCCAGAAATCATAGGCTTTCCCGTAAACCCCATGTCGACTGTGTGTTCTCTGAATGCACTGGGTAGTTAGCCTTTGATAAGTGGATCCACAAGTACTTGCTTGGTACTCATATGCTCAATGCTTTCAAAATGATTCTGGATTTTCTCTTTTACAACATATAACTCAATGTCAATATGTTTGGCAGCACACTTGACCTGTTGTCTTAGGAGTTAACTACTTTAAATGGTTATTGCTGTTGACTACCATTGTTAAATCCGGATACTAATTTTCTTAACCTCCTTTTGCCTGTTCTTTAAGCCTCATGTCAAGCTATACTATGGTATGCATCACTGATGACACCACAGTTATTTCTTCGGAGCTTTTCCACAATAATACTCCAACTGCGAGTGTTAGCAACTACTGTGGATTTCATTACACATCTCGTCAAGACTTAACATTTGTACCATCAACTATTTGAGAGTACTTGTTCTTTCTTACTCTGCATGAGGCTTATGATACTTTGCAAAATTACAAGACATTCTCAACTCTATTCCAGTGATCTATATCTGAAACTGGACTTGTGCCAAAATATCCCGGATACGTAAACTACGTCAGGGTAAGTTCTTACTTGTACTTGTACACTTATCAAGCTTCCAATAGCTGAAGCATATGGAACCATATTCATTTGATCAATCTCATATCGGTTCCTGGAACACTTAAAGTTTCCAAATCTATTACCCTTGACTATAGGAGTAGACGTAGGTTTATTCGCATGCCTACTTTATTTCTTTAAAATATTTTCTAAGTATGCCTTTGCGATAGTCCTAATATCCTATTTTCTTCTATCTCGGTGAATTTCGATTCTTAGAACCAATGACACTTCACCAAGATCATTCACATTGAAACTTGAGGACAAAACTTTTTCTTCTCCAATGACATATTAACATCACTACTAGTGAGTAGAATGTCATCTATTCACAGGATGTGGAAAATGAATTTTCCATTCTTGAACTTCGCATAAACTCTATTGTCCTTCTCATTTTCTTTAAAACCCAAACTTTCTCATTGTTTCATCAACTTCAAATACTACTGTCTTGTGACTTGTTTTAACCCATAAATAGATTTTTATAGGCGGCATCCTATACATTCTTTTTTTTCTACGACAAAACCTTTGAGTTGTGCCATGTAAATGTTTTCATATAAATCCCCGTTGAGGAATGCCGTCTTTACATCCATCTAATGTAACTCTAAATCGTAATATGCCAATAACACTATTATGATTCTAAAAGAATCCTTGCATGAAACTGGAGAGAAAACTCTTATCGTAATCTATTCATTCTCTTTGCGTAAAGCATTTTGCTATAAGTCATGCTTTATATCTTTCCACATTCCCTTTGGAGTCATATTTTGTCTTGTAGACCCTTTCACAGCCTACCCTTTTGGCTCCATTAGGAATTTCTTCTAAGTCCCAAACAACGTTGGTACTCATCGATTTCATTTTAACTTCCATAGCTTCTTGTCATTTAGACGAGTAAACGCTTCTCATGGCTTTTTCAAATGAGGTGGGATCACTCTCCATTTGAATTTCTTCACTAACATAGACTTTATAGTCATCAGAAAAACTAGTTTACTAATTCTTTGAGACCTTATGGGGCCTCAGCTACTGTCACTTTCATATGGGGCTATTGTTGCTCTTCATTGCCAAGAGACAATTGATTCTATAGGCTTCTATATTATAAGATCTTTGTTTGCATTATTCACCTTCTTCAAAGAGCCAACAACAGGTGTTGTATAAGTTATACAACATCAACATGCATTGAGAAATTCGTTGTTTTGAATCACTGAAGTGGGCACGTAGTCCCACTTCTCTTCAAGTCATAGATCTCTACATACCATGCTCTCCCAGATCATCCCATCTTTTAAAAAAGATAGTGTACCTTCAAATTTTTTGTTTGGGTTTAATCTGTTAAAACTTCATATGGCGCTTTAAGCACCGCCTTTATATCTTTGAGGCTAACTACGCTATCTTTCTATCATAACTTTAAAAGGTCCAGAAATTTAGCTATTTCTCTGCTTATGGGTATCATTATTATGACCGTTGTATTCTTTCGATGGTCACATTCATCTTAATTAATTTTTATCTCACTCTTAATGAAAAATATCTTTCTTAATTGATCTTTATCTCACTCTTAATGAAGAGTATCTTTTTTATTTGATCTTACTATTCTCCTCCTCGAAATATGGCATAAACTTTACTGCCATAATTTTGAGAACTATTTAGGAAAATTATGACTGAGGAGATACTTATTACTTACTTCATTCACATGATTACGTCATGCAAACAAAGTTATTTCTTGATCCATATAGGAGTACACTTCATTCCACTTCAAAAACTCATCGAGGTCTTTTATTAACTGTACTTTTGCAAGTCACGCTTGCATCTTTTTCTTGTCTTTTGATTTGTATTGACCATGACGGTGCATTTCTATTGTACCATGGTTAATACTAGGATAACAAAAGAGCTACCCAAACTTCTCTCGCTATGCGGGATACAAAAACATATGATTCATCACTAAACTTCTCCTGTCATACATGATTGACTAGCATAAATAGTATGCCAAACTTCTCCCATGCGGGATAAATATATACACAGTTTACTATAACAAAAACTTAGTTATAACGACTAAAACATTCACTTACTCTTTATTTTTCAATTAAATCTTCCCGTTGGTTTTAATTTAATCAGAAAATTAATAAACTAACAAAAATAGTCCTGAACCGGCTTTACTCAAGCCTATTCATTCACATACCCCAGCATTGCAGCCCTGTTGACTTGCATCCTGAGTGATCTCGACGGTTAAAACATACGAGATGCTTCTGCATTAATTCTACATCACCATTGGGCAGAAAATAGAATTAATGCATAAAACTCATAAATTAACTTAAAGACATATAACTATTCTTCAAAATTAAATTCTCCCGTTAGTTCGAATTTAATTAGAAGATAATCAACATCATTGCAGCGAAGCACAATAATAAAATACATTCTATTAGTTCAGGAGCATTTCTTGGTTTTTATCTACTCTCTAAAAAATTGACCATGTTGGTGTAAAATTTATCAGAGATTTAAACTTCAACTTTAAACTTATTATAATATTGTTATCATTAACGTTGGTCAAAAAATAACAATACCATAATTTAACATAAACAAATCAGACTATTCATCTAATTTAAATTTTTCCGTTGGTTCTAATTTAATTAGAGGATAAACATAATCATAATTTACTAAATAAATATAACTGCTCTTCAAATTAAATTCTCCCATAGGTTCGAATTTAATTAGAAGATAATCAGCATTAAACTTTGCAGCAGAAATATAAAAAAATAATTTATCTACTACTTTTTAAATAATTTATCTCGTTGGTTCAAAATTGAATAGAGATGAAAACTAATCAAAATTCGCTTCTGAAAATAATAAAATTGTTTACTGTTCATTCGGCCTGAAGGCCCAACGGCCAAAACCGGCCCATGACCAGCCTCGCGCGCTGCGCCCAGGCCGCAACCTGGGCCTAGGCCGGCAAAGTTGCTACCCGCCTGGGCCATTTTCGGTCCATGAAGAGGTGACCGTCGAATCTCATCCGACGGCTGCGCGCGTAGATCGGGGAAACAAAACCCCGCCTCCACCAGCGCCTACCTCCTCCCCCAAACCCTAATCTCATTTCGTTCTTCCCTTTCTCTCCTCTCCATTCCCTAGGCTGAGTGCGCCACCGTCGAGCGGTCTGGGCGACGGTGCCCTATTCCCCCATACGCGCTACGGTGGGGCTCTTCCCTAAACCCTAGCTCCTCCCCTTTCTCCTTAGTGTAACAGACATCGGAGAAGAAGAGTGCGGCGCCGCCACGGGTCCCCTCGCCGGAGCGCGCGCTCCCCAGTGGGTGAGTGCGCCACCATCGAGCGGTCCTGTCGGCACCAGCACCTGAGCTCAGCAGAAGCGACTCCAGCGTCGAGCGGCGACTCGCCTGTTACGCCAGTATGATTGCTGGGTTTCTTCCAAAGACGACGATGGTGGTGGGGCAGCGAGAAGAACCGGGTAGGTTCTCCTCTTCCCCGTCTTTACTTTCTAGGGTTAGGGTTTCAGATTTAGGATTTCAATACGATTCGAATCACCTTCTTCTGAATTTCTTCGTGATTTCTACACCAAAGACTAGATCTACACACTAGGACCATGGCTCCGATACCAATGATAGAGTTCTTGGACCTAGTAGGCATAGATCAGTGGGTAAAAACATAACTTAGACAAGGGACTGCTGATATACCTCACCAAAAGGCGGCGGTCATGGCCGTGGCGCCGCCAACAAGGTGGTCATGATGTGTCGGTGATAAGGTCGGCGACGGGTAGCGCTCGATGGCGTCTCGGCTGTGGTGTGGATGTCCGTATTGTGCAGAGAAGGCGGTGGTGAAGGCAGTGGAGCTTTTCGTCGCTCACAGCACGCCCTTTTAGATTGGACTAGGGCTAGGAACCTCGATGGGGCGCTGGCGGCTACGGTGAACCCACCTTCCTCTTTATAGTGCTGCGCAACAGGAGGCCGTCAGCCAGGAGAATGACTGAGCATCCCCGATCAGGGCGTGGATCAAGAGCCCAATTAACCGTTGAACCAATTTGGTGGAGATCAACCTAACATCAATGGCCCCAGGCAGGCACCAGTGCAAGCAGTCGTTGTGCAGGGTGAAGTGCTTCTCCGGTGTCCATCCCCAGTACTTGCTCGGGTGCGCGTCCGCACGCAAGATCATGGCTTTCGTCGTGTCCATCAGCAGCATCCTCACCTCGCTGCCATTGTCCATCACCACCTTTGCCGCCGACGCCAACTCCTCCGCCTACAGCGCGCGGAAATCATGCTCGAAGCCCTCGATCCTCTTCTGACCACGCCGGTACGGCGCCGTCCAGACACAGTTGCCCGTCCCTATTCCACTCCCCGCCCTCGTACTGCGACGGATCCACAGCGCGCAGCAGCGCCGTGCCGCGAAACCGGCTGCCGTTGGCGCCAGACAGCGCCCGCAGCGCCGACATCGTGTTCCAGGTCGGCTGGGAGACGCTGGCCGTGCACCGCTGGTTGCTCGCGGTCCGCTCCCCCGTCTTCAACGCCGGGCTCTTCGGCGCCATGAAGGAGAGCAGCACTGGCGTCGTCCTCGTGGATGACATGGAGGCGGTGGTGTTCAGGGCTCTGCTGTATTTCATCTACACCGACCTGTTGCCGGAGATGAACAATGGGGAGGAGGAGTACGTCATGTCGCAGCATCTGCTGGTCGCCTCCGACAAGTACAACTTGGAGAGGCTGAAATTCATATGCCAGCAGAATCTGTGTAAGCACATTGAGGCGAGCAATGTGACGTTCATCTTGGAGTTAGCTGAGCAGCACCAATGCCATGCGCTCAAGAACGCGTGCTTTGAGTTTCTGAGCACCCCGGCACACCTGGAGGCAGCTCTTGCCACTGACAGCTTCAAGCATATGAGTAGGAACTTCCCCTCTATAATGATGGAGTTAGTTGCCAAGCTTGGCACCCAAGCGGCCAAGCCCAGTAATATTTCTTCGTTCACGCAGTTTTATTAATTTTCAGTTGTTTGTTAGCATATTTTCCCCTATTTTATTTTATATTATACTAGCAAATATGCTCGTGCGTTGCAACAGGAGAAAGCTATCAAACGTTTGACTTGTTGGCTTTAGCTTGCTGGCTTGCTGCACAGCTGCAATGGTCACGACAGCTTCATTTGTATAGGTGTTACTTTTGATATTGTGTGTGGTTGCTGCACCAATGACAGACGAATGGGCTTGTTAATGGAAACAAGGATGAACAATGTTAGATATGTACTTATTTTTTTATGGTCTCCGCAAAATTAAAAAGCTATACTTTACTTTATAATGATCATAGTATTTATAATATAAGTTAATATTGACAATGTCCCATTAATTCTGTATTGAATTAAAATGCAACCTTGATAGTTTTTTCTTTCGTTGTAAAGAGCAAAAAAATATTTACTCGCAAATTTATTATAACTTTAATTTTCATACTATCCATCTATTGATAGAGTTAAATATCAAGTTCCATGGCTTCTTTTCAGAATCCATAAAAATATGCAACTTTAATACATTATTAAAGTCCACACGGTTTTTTTAAAAGAAAAAAAATCGGTAAGGAATTAATTGTCATCGTGTCTCGATTTTCACTTATCAACCATGTCAAGAGTTACACTGATGATATATGAACAACTTAGAGATTTGCAATGCCATACGGATAGCTTGGAGAAACATTTATTAGATTAGATTAGATGACAAATTGCTCAAGATTTCAGTTTGCGATTTGATTAGTTAGGCCATCCGCTAATTCATGTTATAGTAATAACTTTTTGTAATTAAAACCAACAACTTAGTAATAGAAATATTTATTTATTTATTAAGTAAGAGTCAAAAAGATCCATAACACTATATTTATTATTTATCTTTGTCTTTATAAGGAAAAGCATAGTACTTTATATCTGGAAAGGAAAACAAAAAAAAAATGAAAACACAGAAAAGCAAAAAAAAAAAGTCAAGGACACCATCGACGAATGCCATGAGGGGAGGGGGGCGACACGACACTTCCTTGAAACCCATGAAACACCTATACGAGCGGGGGAAGGAAAAAACGACGTGGCGAGAGAAGAAACCGAGATGAAAACGGTAAAAGAGAGATTCAGACCACATGGATAATCAGATTGGACACGGACTGGTGATAGGTTGGACGAAAATTTATAGGTGATAGAAATTTTATCTTTTTATTATTAGGTATAGATATACAATAAATAAGACCGTATTTAATTATTAAACGTCTCTATGTGCCAGCGATATAAAAGTGGTTTGTTTTTTCAGTGTTTTTGTATATCACAATATATGGACGATCTCGATAAGCTTTGCTGAACAGTTCTGCTCGACTGTTTTCATGTCAGTTCAAACTTCGATGTAACTTTGGCCTAGTGGCGGAGGATGGATGGAAACTAGTGCGGCGTAGCTTAGTGATTTGATTTTTTTCTATACTTCTATCTGCCACAATATATGGATCTCGATGAGCTTTGCTAGATTGTTTTCATATTAGTTCAAACTTCAAACTTTGATGGGAGTACACGATGGAGAAAAGTCACTGCTGCCAACAACCCAACATTGAAATTGACCCTCAATAGCTTATTTATTCACGATTTTCAATCAATTGGAAAATAGAGATGTGTTCGTTTTATTTTATTTATACTAGAAAATTGGTCCCTATGTTCCTACTAGAAAATGATAGATGAATTTATTTAACATTTAATACGTCACGAATGTTACCATCTTATACTGAAACTACTTTTAGCAAGAAGTATTGTTTGGTGGAGATGGTTCAATCAAAATCCGCTTTCTAAAAATAGTTTTTGAAAAGCCAGCCTCTAGAAATCAGTTTTTAAAGGCAGTTGGTATTTTCGCCTCATCTAAAAATACCTCAGGCAGCTGATTATAGAGCCGCGCCTAGAAATTCTCTTGTAGAGGCGACTGGATTAGCCGTCTCTAAAACTAGGTGTATCATAGTTTATACTTTTTCAATGACGTCTCTATATGCCAGCTTTGGCCTAATAATAGTTTAAGCAGAGGTTCAATGATTTTCTCGACCGAAGTGAAAAAGTCTTCTTCTTAAGCACAATGCTCGAGGGCTATCTTACCTATACATGGCCAAACGGCACTGGCATGACGAGGCACGGCACGATGGGGCACGGCGGCGTAGCCGTGCCGTGCCTGATAATGCCGTCGTGCCAAGGTCGCGGCCCAAGCATGACACTATGGCCCTTGAACCGTGCCGTGCCGTGTTGCTGGGCACGGCGGACTGCAGTGCCCGTGTCGACCCTGGCTCGACAAGCGAGGCCACGCCACGCCATTATCGCGCCATGCCACCGCGCGCCCCATGACATCATCGCGCCACGCCGCTGTAGACTTCGCGCCGCCGTTGTCTTCCACTCCACCGTCGACCTAGGGAGCAGAGGAGCCGCCACTGTACCGCGCCATCGCCGCTGGAGCCGCTGCGTCTTGCCGCGGCCATCGGAGCCGCTGCAGTGAAGGAGGCCATGAGGAGAGGCTGCGGGAGGGAATGGAGAATGGGGAGTGGCAGCCTGGGAGGGAAGGCGCGGGGAATGGGGAGCGGTGGCATGAAGCGAAGCGGCGGGATGAGGATGGGAAACTCGGAGGTGGAGGAGGATTGCTTTTATACCTAGGGTTTCATCCAACGGCTGTTATTCATCTAAAGAGGATCTAACGATTGAAAATAGCCGGGCCACATCGTGCCGGCCCAAAAACCGTGCCGTGCCTGGGCCGGCACTATGGGCCGGTGAGGCGGCCCAGGCACGGGCACAATACCAGGCCGTGCCGCACCGGACCAGTGCCGTGCTTTTTCAGACCGGGCCCGTGCTGGCCCAGCAGGCCTAGCTCAATTGGACATATATAGTCTTACCCCGCGAGTCTGAGTTTTTTTAATTATTATTAAACGTCTCTATATGCCCACGATGCAAAAGTGGTTTGATTTTCAGTGCTTCTGTAGATCACAATATATGGACGATCTCGATATGCTTTGCTCAACAGTTCTGGTCGACTGTTTTCATGTCAGTTCAAACTTCGATGTAGCTTTGGCCTAGTGGCGGAGGATGGATGGAAAGGCGTAGCTTGGCTGCCACAACGCAGAACACTTGGGTCTTTGCAAAATAATCCCAACAACATACACCTGTCTATATATATGCCAGCGATACGAAAGTGGTTTGTTTTTTTCTATGTTTCTATATGCCACAATGGATCTCGATAAGCCTTGCTAGATTGTTTTCATGTTATTAGTTCAAACATCAAACTTTGATGGGAGTACACGATGGAGAAAATCACTGCTGCCAACAGCCCAACATTGAAATTGACCGTCAATAGCTTATCCATTCACGTTTTTTTTTTAGAATTACACACTACAACGTAGATGCTCACAACATGCACGCACATTCACCCCTATAAATACACGTACGCAAATCCTACCCCTATGAGCACCTCCGAAGGACTGAGCCGGCAGATCTTAAGATTCACGAAGTCACCATGGGCGCCTCGCTGTCGACGGGGACATCGTCTACCACTGAAAGCATAGCGCCGTTAAATCCTGGAATAAATCCAAGAAAATACGAGCACTCGTGCCAAGTCGAGAACTTAAACCTGGATGGACAGGTTCCACCACATGGAACCTACCAATTGATCTATGATCAAACAATTGCAAAATAGAGATGAGTTCATTTTATTTTATACTAGGAAATTGGTCTGTATGTTGTTATGAGAAAATGATATATATATATGAATATATTTATAAGGGGTAGAGCTCATTCACTGGAAAAATGAATCTGGATTGAGGATTCATCATGAAGCAGCTCTACCATGGATCTGAGATCCACCGTGGATTTATTAGGAAACTGTTTGGCTATACAGCACCTCCAGATCGACGAATCTGAGGTTTTGGTGGGAATGACATGTTTTGCCCTTGTGTTGTAATATGATACATGTAGCACAAGTCTTTTGTTCATATTTATTCAAAAAATGGTGTATTTTTTTTAACACAAATGCAATATCTTGACATACAAGATAGATAATTAATTAACCCATGTTCATGACAACATCTCAACAATATTATGATTGTCCATGCATAAAAATAACTAAAGCATAAATGAATACTAGTCTTCCATTACATGGTAGTTCCAAGCAAGAGCAAAAGCCGTGGCGTCATCACGGAATATATCCATAGTGGCGGCATTGGTTTCCAAAGTAGAACAATCCGATGACTGCATATTGGTTATACCTTTCTGGTATATATTGTTGGGACAAAATGAGCATCACACTCAAAACGAGCAAAGTCCGGATCTTCACTACCATGCTCATGAATAAAATTGTGAAGAATCATACAAGGAACAACCACCATTTTTTGCTTCCACACCGGGTAGTTGAGCATCTTGTATAGAATTTGCCACTTCATTTTCAAAACATCAAAAGACCTCTCAATAATATTTTGAATAGAAGAGTGAATGCGATTGAATTTTTCCTTAGACGTTTTGGGTTCCATACCTCTATGCCACTCCGGCATATGACATCTTTCACCAGTCGACGAAATCTAGTCGGCAGTCTACCGAGGGGTATACCCACGGTAGTAGATGATCGGTGGAGGTGCGCGTAATAGGAACCGGATGGTGACACGGGCGCAGAGACAGCGGTTTTAGACAGAGTTCAGCCATCTGATCGACGTAATACCCTCTTTTGAAAGGGACCGTGGACGCCTAAGAGGGGGTTGAATTAGGCAACTTAAAACTCTAACTCTAGACTATGGCCTCTTTTTCTATCATTAGCAAAACCTTTACAAAAGATAAACTATCTAAATGTGCAACTACGGTTTTGCTAGTATGTTGCTATCTCTACCGCAAAAGGAGTTATGCAACCTAGGTTCCAAACCTATCAACTAGCCTATCACTAAGCTAGGAAAGTAAAGCACACACCAAGATTGCAATGTAAATACGGAAGCTAAAGAGTAAGGTAGAGATATACAAACTCCCGTCGACGACTCTGGTATTTTTACCAAGGTATCGAGAAGCGCGCAAGCTTCCTCCTAGTCCTCGTTGGAGCCCCTCGCAAGGACCAAGCTCCCGGTCGGGTAACTCCGTGGATAGCCTCGGGCCTTCCCCACGCGCAAGTGGGTCTCCGACGTGCCTTCTAGCAATCCCCTCCCGGATGCTCCCCGCCGTCTTCACTATCAAGCTTTCGGCCAAAACGCCGCGGGCCTTGTTCCCTTCGATACACGGTGGCGGCCACACCACAAACGCGGTTGGTGTGATCTCGCAAGACTACAAGGCCCTCCGATGTACAACAATGGTGCGCGCAAGCAACGAGTGATAAGAGGTATGCAAATCTCACTAAACACTAGGCTAAACCTAGAGCAAGCGCATAAGCGGTGGTCTAATCAACCTAAGCACTTCGCAAAGCACCTACGCTAATCACCTAATGAATCACTAAGCACTATGCAAGTAAAGATCACTAAAATGGTGTATCAACACCCTTGATATGTTTTCTCAGCTCTCCACATCTCAAATGGCCGGTTGGGGGTCTATTTATAAGCCCCACCGAGAAAGTAGTCGTTGGGGGTGAAACCCAGCTTTCTGCTACTGACCGGACGCTGCTGTCGTCCTAACCGGACGTGTCCGGTTGTCCCAACCGTTAGAGCACGTGCGTTGATTGGACTCTGGGCCGACTCCAGTCTTCATCGATTGGATGCGTCCGGTCGCGCTGGCGCCGCTCTGGAACTTTTCTAGACTCGATCGGACGCCACTGCCTGGCGCATCCGATCGTCCACAGCCACTGTGTCTGGTCATGCTGAATTATTGCCGCTACGATGAACAGTGAAGTCCATACATCCGGTCACTACCTCGCTCAGCGCCCGGTCGCAGCTGCTGACGCCTGCTGTTGCCGATCAACTGATTGAACGCGTCTGGTCACTCATAGGGCCGCATCCGATCACCTCTGTGTAGCTCATTTCTTCGTGATCTTGCGTCTAGCTTGGTTTTCGTCTTCATGTTTGGACTTTGTTTGAAATCTTGGGTCTTCTCTTATGCTTCTAGGGTCTTGCTTATGGTGTTGATCATCGGATCATCATGTCGCCTTCGTCCAAGTCACGTCTTGCACCCTATTGAACTACAAAACAATTACTTATAAATTCATTAATCCAATTTGGTTGTGTTGGTCATCAAACACCAAAATCAAAAGTAAATGGGTCTAAGGTCTATTTTCCTTACACCTACGTCGTGTGTCTTTGGTTGATTGTATTGAATATGAGATGAATTCGAGGGGGATCCCTACCCGCCTTATATAGTCTGGGGGTAGGGTTACAAGTCGGTTTAGGCCTAGATCTATCTGGTTGTATAGTAAGTATTTACAAAGAATACGATATCTATCATATCCGAAAAGATCTTCCTTCATCGCCAAGATGTCTTCTAATTGCCTTGTGGTGCACGCCGACCAGAACTGGGCACCGTAGGCCTTGATCTTATAGGCTGGACCTCCCTTGGCGGTGCGGCCCATATCAATTGCCTTGGGTACCTGGAGTTATACCCCCCACAGCTAATCCCCGAACGCCTTGTATCCACTGAGCAACGCTGTCTTGAGCAAGTCTGAGCAGTTTAACCTAGAGTCAGCCAGCAAATCTGGCAATCTAACCAGTTTAACTGGTAATCCAATCAACAAAACGAAGTGCCGATCAGTTTAACTGGTAATCCGACCGGTGGAAATTGAAGCCAGCCAATTTATCAGGTGACCTGATCTCGGACTTAGCTAAGTAAGGCTTGCCAGAATGATGTAAGGAGCTGAAGTTTAAAATTTAAAAATTCTTCACCTTAGGTGAAGTGTACACACTTAGGCTATGTTGGTGAAGTCAGATAATCATCATCCATGACTTATGCAAAAAGAATATTAGTACTGATGTATGCGCCGCAAGGTGCAATATATACATTGTAGTCCCCGAGCCTAACAGTAGGTGAAGAAGACACCTGGTGTCAGGATCAAAGAATTTCAACGATCACTTAGTCAAAACAACCAATTCCCAGCTTAGCCGAGCACACAACTAGTCCCTAGCTTAGCTGAAAAAACCAGTAAGAAGAAAAACAATACATTCACCGCAAGGTGAAGTGTACACATTTAGTCCCCGAGCCTGCTGTAAGATAGAAAACATCTTGTACCAGGATCAAAGAATTAAGTGTCAAGGACGAAATCCCCGCACTTAGCACTTGACATATGGAGTAAAACTTGATAATATCGAGCGGTAAAACGTGGAGAAAACGGAAAGTGCTTAGCACTGGATTGCTACGATAGATATACTTATCAAAGCCCCTGATGTGCCGCCCAAGATCAGCAACCTGATCTAGACAGCATGGAAAACCTTGATATCACATATGACATGCAGCGTCGGCAAAACGTATTAAGCCAACAAGCGAATCGGCAGACGAAGTCCCCAGCTTAGCTAGCAAACCCCCAGAGTAACTAACCATGAAACAATAGACAATCCGACCAGTTGATTGGAGAAGAATCAGGTACGAGCAGCCCAACCAACTGATCGGCGGCGAAGTGAGCGCCGAGTAAAAGTGAATGCCGAAAGGTCCGTCCAACTGGTCGGCGACGAAGTCATGAACCTAGTGGCCCGACCAGTTGATCGGCGAAGAATTTTGAAGGCCAGATGGTGCGACCACCCAGATGATGATCCTGCAATACAAATATATAGGACATGTAGTACATGATTTAAAAATAAAATATATGAACTCAGTGATGAAGAAAATAGAGCGGAGTTTATCATGGATTGTATCGGTGAATTTTATATCCTATAGAGCAGTTTATGTTTATTTGGAGTTTATTCATAATTGTATAAAGGACTAAATCTCCGTGCTTAGCACTAGACATAGGAGTAAAATTTGGAGAGTGTTGAGCACTTAAAAATAGAGAGAGTACTTAGCAATTAACCGTGGTGAATTTTGGAGAGTGCTTAGCACTATACCATGGCGAAATTGGAGAACATGGAGAGATTTGGAGAACATGGAGAGTGCTCAGCACTATACCGTGGCGAACATGGCGAAATTTAGAGAACATAGAGAAATTTGGAGAACATGGAGAGTGCTTAGCACTATACCGTGGCAAACATTGGCGAACATGGCGAAATTTGGAGAACATGGAGAAATTTAGACAACATGGAGAGTGCTTAGCACTATACCATGGCGAACATGGAGAATATTAGAGATCATTGGAGAACATGGAGATCATTGGAGAGTGCTTAGCACTTAACCGTGGCGATATTGGAGAACGTGGAGATCATTGGAGAGTGCTTAGCACTTAACCGTGACAAAATTGAAGAACATGGAGAGTGCTTAGCACTATACCAACGAGACATGCGGGGCATTCTATCCCAAGATTCTTGTGCATGCTTAGGAATATGGGCATCACCGAGGAGCCACTGCCGCCCGCTCATGACGCAGGGCGCTCCTGCTTGTGCATGTTTAGGTGCTAAGTCGAGGACAGGGCTACTTCTGGATAACGCAAATGAAAACGTGACTTGTCGGCGGCGATGAAATTGCCAAGCCCTCGAGCTTTTCTGGCATGTCGTTATGACGGCGGTCGCTGTTGTCACAACGCCGTTCTTCGCGGCGATCATCATCGTGGCGCGGCGCGGCTTGCTTACGACTCAGGCGGCTCGCTTAGCAGCTCGCTTGGTGGCTCGAGTGGCTCGGCGGCTTCGGCCGCACGGGCGGCTCAAGCAGCTTCGGCGGCGGGAGCGGCTCGGCAAACATGGTGGCTCAAAAGCGGCTTGACGGCTCGGCCAACGCACGAGCGGCTCGGGCGGCTTTCGGCGACACCGGCGGCTCGGTGGCACGGCGCTACACGCAGATTCGTGAGGCAAGCGGACGTAATCGAGAACTGGCGGAGTCAATTCGTGTGGGAGGCGAAGCCCTTGAGCGTGTCCGACCGAGGGCGAGGGCGATCCGATTTGAATGGCGATAGTATACGTCATCTTAAAGATGTTTAACGTGGAGAAATAAGTAATTTGAGAAAAATTATGAAAAACAAATGGGGAAAGCACAGGACCGCCGCTGCTGTTGACAATTATGAAGGTAGACAAAGATATATATATATATATATGTTAGAATATTCAATGGAAAAAGCTATGACTTAACTCGTTTGTATTGATAACGTTGGAGTCACGTTTCGTGAGTGTAGATCGGTAGCAAGAGAATTTATTTCTTGCATGCATGCTCGAGGGTCGTCCTTTGCTTGTTGACGTTGATCTTAGTGAAAATCACAATACGTCGCCGTGAGTTGCCTCATAATGTCGAGTCGATAGCGAAGACGAAATTATGTGGCAGCACTTGATTGAAGCGGCAGACAGATATGATCTCCCAAGGCTGACACTGATTTGTGAACAAGAGTTGTGTGCATACATCAACACAAGCACGGTGGCAACTATTCTTGCGCTAGCTGAGCAGCACCATTGCCGAGTGCTCAAGGAGGCGTGCTTGGATTTCCTCAACTCTCCTACCAATCTACAGGAAGTAATGGCGCTCGACGGCTTGGACCATTTGGTTAGTAGGTGCCCCTCTGTTTTGAAAGATGCCATTAGGAAGCTGAACACTGGGGATTCCACTGCATTTGCTCAGCCGACTTTTGTGGTGCCAAAATCTGATATGCACCTGGAATTTTTGTCTCTCCTCGAGTCCAAAGAGAGAACGGATGTGACATTTCAGGTCAGTGGTGAGACGATCTGTGCACACCGGTGTCTTCAGAGCTGAGTTCTTCGGCCCGATGAAGAAGGACACAGCCTCCGATGTCATACGCATAGACGACATACGCGCGGTTCGTTTGATCGTAAACGATCGTAAATTTCCAGCTAGAACAGTATTTTTCTCTCACACAAAACCAGCCAGCAGTAATAATCCACGATCATATACGATCGTTTCAGCCCCAAGAACAGTATTTTTCTCTCACACAAAACCAGCCAGCAGTAATAATCCACGATCATATACGATCGTTTCAGCCCCAGCCGAACAGGCTGATAGAAGCAAGAGTGTTCAAGCTCTTGCTTACATTCATTTACACTGATACCGTGCCAATTATGAAGAAGAGAAAACAGGGAGAGAGAAATGATGGCGATGCTAATGTGATGTGGCAGCAGTTGCTTGTGGCAGCAGATAGGTATGGTGTCCAGGGGCTGAGGCTGGCGTGCGAAAGAAGGTTGGGCAGCTACATCAACACGAACACAGTGGCTACCATCCTTGCGCTAGCTGAGCAGCACCACTGCCGGCGGCTCAAGGAGGAATGCTTGGACTTCCCTGCTCATCTCAAACAAGTTATGGCGGTCGGTGGTTTGGACCATCTGAGAAGCATCTGCCCGTCTGTCCTGATAGACCTCGTCGCCAAGCTCACGGCACTTAAGCATAATAGATAACTGATGGTATAATCACTGGTAATGTTCTAGTTTTCCTCGAGAATGTCGTTTTTATGCAATGTTATGGTTTCATTCAGAGAAATCAGTTTCCTTTCTGTTGGATATGCAGGACCAGAGTAAGATGGATCAACTAATTACTGATGAAGCTAATAGTTGGAAACCAAAATGCTACGGAATGAAGCATATTTTGGATCCTGTTGGTCATTGTTTTCTACTAGTAGTAAATGTTATTATGACTGAGTTTTTGTTCCTGTTTCGTTGGATAGTACCCAGAGTCTTGTGTTTCGTAGAGATGAGCTAGCATAGTAGTACTAAGTCAGGCTTAAGTTCTCATTTCCAGTATCTGTTGCGTTTAAGCTCTGTTCCAGCTCAATCTGGTTTGATTTGCAATCTTAATTTTCCCATCTCCCTACTGTTTTGGCTTCTTTCAATCACAGCAAGCATCCTTGCGCTGGCCGAAAACGAGAAGCGCCACGGCCGCGGCGTGTTTAAGCGCTTGTTTGGTTTGACCCAACGTGATGGCGGTTGAAGCGCCTCAAGGAGCAGCCGCGCGCCGAGCCGTCGCCGCAGCGGCGGTGGCGTTCGGCAGCAGCTCCGGCAGGGCGGTGGGGAGCCGTCCGTCGGAGTCGCTGCTTGATGGGAGCCATGGGAGTCCTGTGGGCTCTTGGCCTCGGCTCTGCCCACTTCGATCCATGGGCTGATTTTGTCAGGGCCGGACCGTGTTCGTGCTGATAAAAAGACGCTCGCCTTGCAGTTCTGCAATGTAATACGTAATAATTATTAGTGCCGTATTGGTTTTCTAACCACGTAGAACCTGGCTGAAATAACGACACTACAGTCCGTAATCCAGAGTTGGGAGGAGGGGTAATTGGGCCTGAGCCGTGACCCAGAGAACCACTTGTAGAGCCCGAGTCAGCGCTCGTTCTGACATCGAATGCTCATCTCATGGCGATTGGTCATTGCTTCTATCTACTACTAGTCAGGGGCCGGACAAATATGATAATACCGGTGTATGATAATTGTGTATACGTTAGTGTATGTTTTTAACAGTTTTTCAATGTTTTTATATATCTAGTTTTATTCATAATGAAAAATCATAATTTTACAATAAAAATGGATGGATGAATTGGTGCCTTAATATGCTTGCAAATTACAGTTTGTAAACCCCCCCCAAGGTTCTGCCACCGCTACTAGTAAATGTTATTATGCCTTGAGCTTTTGCACCCTGAGTTTGTGTTTCGTAAAGAGGAGCTAGTATATCACTACTAAGGAGTAACGCTTAAGTTATCATTTCCGAAATTCTGGTCGGTATATGTTGCGTTTAAGCTCTGTCCAGCTCAAACTGGTTTGATTTGCAACCTTAATTTCCCCTCTCTCTCTACTGTTTTGGCTTCTTTTCAATCAGCAGTTCAGCACTGCTGTCAGGTATTAGGCTAATGCTATAATGTGAAAACAAGTTCTGTGAGTATATTATATATTGAGACATTAAGTCTTTGCTCATTCTTGATCTCCATGTTTCTGATTCTCATTTTGTCTTGGCAAGAATGTATTGATGCCACCTGCAAGCACGATTAGACGGGCCGAGGACTGTTGTTAGGTGTCAGAGTAGATGGCCAACATGCACAGCGAGCATGTCTAGGGATTACTGCAATTTCGAGGTTTGGGGATTGAGGTGAGAATCAGGTGGTAGTTCACGACCGTCCGTGAAATTACGAATCATGGACCCACATGCTAATTTCACGCTGGAACACTATATCAACCAATAGACTGACAAAACTGCTTTGGACCGAGATTAGGGTACTTAAATAGTTTAGGATCTAGGTATGTAATTTTATAGTTTGAGGACCTGGTCAAGATGACTCCTGCTAATTGTCATTGTGTCCTTAAAGTCTTAAGTAGAAGAAGACAGCCAAATAGACGTACTTAAGTATATAACAGAGTAATAAGTGAAATATTATACTGCAGTTGCATGCAAACAGCGGAAACAACAGCAGTACTCATTTGAAACGGCCAGATGAGCTAAACACAAATGCTAATTAAGTTCTGTAATAGTGCGTTGAAATATACTCCTAGCATCATCAGGCTGGAAGCTAGAATAAAAAAAAAATAGCTAATGCAAGTCGTGGCATAGATGAATGCATGTAGATGTGCGTGCGGTAGTGGCAACTTTCAAGTGTGCATGCATGCTACTCTATCCGAGCAGGGGGCGGCGGCGCCCAAGATGGCCCTAACGTGGCTCTGCCAGTGGACTTGGATAAGAATGGTATAATATTTAGGAACCGAGTGTGATTTACTCATAAATAAATTAGTTCCAAACAACTCTAGTTTATAAATAGATATGTAACTTTTTTTACAGAGAAATGGTACTAGCTTCATGTTTTCTCGATTTAAAATAAATTCAACCCGGTTTTATAGTTGAAAGATGAAATTCGGACTACCGTGCAAGTTAGAGATTGAAAAATGGACTTTACCCTAACTCAACATTATGTATGTTGTTTAAGAAACATGCAGAGTTTCTAACTAATGCGATACAAAAATACTACTTCCTTTGTTCTAATTTTTTATTATGTATATAGACATATCGTATATCTAAGTGTATAGAAAAATCAATGTACCTAAATAAGTCAAAACAACTTACAATTTGAAATGGAGGGCGTATAATTGTAGAAGACATACTATATGGGCTTACCATCAATATTTCACTATATCAACACATGTGTATTTTACTAATAAATTCAAAAGATTTTAAGTACTCCATCCATCCATGAATAAATCAACTTACGGAGTTGTCCTGATTCAAACTTTTTAGGTTTAAGAGAATTCTAAAGAAAATAGACTAATTTTTATTGGAAAAATTAATATATTTAGATATAACTTGAAATATATTTTCATGCTATATATATATATATTTTACATCATAGATATTAGTACTTTTTGTTAAAATTGATCAAATATAAAATAATTTAGACATAGGACAACTCTAGAAATTTAATTTACATAGACGGAAGGACCAGAGGAGTATGTATTTATAGAAGAAGTATTCCTCCATTTCAAATTATAACACATTTTTTGTTTTTCTAAAAAACGTCTTACAATTTTAAATGGAGGAGTATCAGTGATCAAACATACAAATTGAAAACTATACAAACCCTGGGCCAGTTAGGCAAGTCGTTATTAATGGGCCAGCACCGACTCATTTCTAATCAGCCAAGCCCATGCCCAACCTAATCTCCTACGGTCAGAGTCCTGAATTCCCTATTTGAGCAATCCCGATCGTCCAATCACCCAATCCCATTCCCATCTATCTACCTGAAACTAAGACCCTAGCGGAGTTGCGGGCTTGTGGCGGCCGGCGGCAGGCAGCAACTTCGCCTGGCCTGCCCTAGATCGAGCAGTGCAGCCCTAGAAAGCAGTAGGGTTAGGACAGCGGCACGTGCTTCACAAGTGCGGCTCTGCTGTTTCAGGAGGCCAGCAGCTAAAGGATTGTTCATCAGCGCGTGCCCTGCTTGCCTGATCCATCACTTCCATTCTTTCACGTACGGGCATCAAGCCATCAACAAGGCGCCGATCGAGGTCTAGAATTACTATTGCTCCAGTTTTTTCTCTGCATTCGTGAATTTCTAGTATTCACCTGTGATTAATGGTTTTTCAATATTCATCATCATTCATCCTTACATTTGGAATCTAATGGAGAAATGTTTATTTGAGCTGAGAAGTATAGAATAGGCAATTCCGTAGTTCTAGTTAATTTTCCTCTTTGAAGCTAAGTGCGGACTGACAAGCATTACCATCATATGAATTCCATTGTGAAATCAGGGCCGGGCCATGTCATTCTGTGGAGTATCCTTCGTTGGAGACAGCTGTCTGCCGCCATCCACCTCCTCCACACCCCTCCTTGTCGGCGGGTACCACCTGCTCGTGGTCAATGGCTACTCACGCACAAATCAGGACACCCCCAACGGCAAGTGCATACGGTCAAACCACTTCAAGCTCGGAGGCCATCGCTGGATCATCGAGTACTACCCTAATGGCTACGAACAGGAGAATACCGACTACATATCCTTTTATCTCGTTCTCGACGAGTACAACATCGTCGAGCCTGTCGTGGCGCAGTATGTGTTTAGCTTCCTTGGTCAGGTTCAGTCGCCGGAGTCATCGTTGCTCGTCGGCGAAAGGGGAGCGCACGGTTTCTCTAGCACGGACGCATATAGTTTCGCCTGTTTGATGAAGAGACAGAGCTTCGAGAAGTCGAAGCATCTCAGGAACGACAGTTTCACTATCAGGTGTGACGTCTCCATCACTAAGAATGTCAACATCGGGGAAGCAGGCGCCGCCGTGCGGTTTGTTCACGTGCCTCCTCCTGACATTCAGCATCACCTCGGTAGTCTCCTCCTGTCACAGGAGAGCACCGACGTGACATTTCAGGTCGGCGACGAGACGTTCATGGCGCACCGGTGCGTGTTTGCGGCACGCTCCGCTGTCTTCAAGGCCGAGCTCTTCGGCGCCATGAAGGAGGGGACAGCAGACACCGTCGTGCACATCGACGACATGGACGCGAAGGTATTCAGGCGGTTGCTCGGTTTCATGTACACCGATTTCGTGCTGGAGTTTGAAGAGGAGGAAGAAGAGGATATGTGGCAGGACCTGCTTGTGGCAGCGGATAGATATGACGTCCCGAGGCTCCGACTGATCTGTGAACGCATGTTGTGCCCATACATCAACACGGATACGGTGGCAACTATGCTTGAGCTCGCTGACAAGCACCATTGCAATGGACTGAAGGATGCATGCTTGGATTTCCTCAACTCTCCGGCAAATCTGCAGGAGGTAACAGCGGCTGGTGGCCTGAATGATCTGACTATCAGCTGTCCTGCTGTCCTTATAGAGCTTATCGCCAAGCTTACGTCGTCGCTTAAGCTTGATAAATGATAGTATGTGGTACACTGATAGGTTTTATTAGGTTTATTTACGAAAAAAAGTCGTATTTTCTTTACAATGAGAGATCACTGTATTACGATGTCAAGTATAATTATTCGCTGCGTGTACACTCGCAGATCCGCACCGAGAGATGTTATTGTTATTTGATTTTTTTCAGTTTATGTTTATGTTGGCTCCATTCCAAATTAAATCAAGTTGTAAATATGTCCTAAGTGTGAAACTATTTTAAGTTTAGTCAAATTTAAAGAAAGAGCGTCGTCTCAAAAAAATTACAGAAAGAGCATCAATATTAGTGATAATAAATTAATATATATGACACTATCACTGGGTAAATCTTGAAATATATTTTCATAATGTATTCATTTTGTTTTCGTAGATGTTATTATCTTTTCTAATAAAGATGATGAAACTTAAGACAGTTGAAGCTAGGATGACTTTAAGGTTGGATTATTTTGGAACGGAGGGAGGGAGAATATACACGCGTAAATCTGGATGCGCAAGAATATACACGCATAAATCTGGATGCGCAATCCAGGTTCTCCAGCAATCATGCCCTAGAACAATTCCTACCAAGAATGCTTGCTTAATTTATATAGCATTTGATGAGCTGAAACAATTCCTGGCTAAATTCCTATCTAATCGGACAAGTCCTAAAAAAGGTAGGGATGCAAGTGGCGCGGGCTTACCCGCAAGCCCACTTCACCCACCCCACTTATCACTTGTAGAAAACTTATTGGTCAATGCCGCAGAGCACGTTTCATCTCTGCCTGCTCCTCTCACAAGTTCCCGGCCCGTGAAGGATTTTGTCACCCCCAGCTCTTATTGCAAGAGCAACTCCGTGATTCAGTTGTTTGTCGCCCTAACGCTCTTAATTAGCAGCCATGTTTGTCAATTCATGAATAACCTTGTGAAGTCGTCACTACCGGAGGCGGCTTTTTTGTCGAGTGCCTCAGGCACTCGGCAAAGGCTGATATACACTCGGCAAAGCCTTTGCCGAGTGTTACACTCGGTAAAGGGTGCTCGGTAAATAGTTGATCGGCAAAGACCTCTTTGCCAAGTGCACTTTATCGGGTACTCGGCAAAGTCTTTGCCGAGTGCTAATCTGACACTCGGTAAAGAAAAGTCGCCGTGATGGCGAGCGCCACCATGACGGCGGCTTTGCCGAGTGTCAAGGTCAAGCACTCGGCAAATGTCGCCTCTTTGCCGAGCATCGTTGACTCAAACACTCGGCAAAGCTGGCCACTATGCCGAGTGCCACCGGCAAGACACTCGGCAAAAAGGCGACCTTTGCCGAGTGCCTGGCCGTGGCACTTGGTAAAGCTGTGATGTTTGCTGAGTGCAATGGTCTTTGCACTCGGCAAAGCATGTGATTAAGAAAAATTATTAGTTTCTATTTTGATTTTCAACATATCATATAAAGTAGTGATAACATCTAAAGTTACTTACTTTTCCCCCTTGGGTCGAATCAGCGGGCGTCTCTCACGAGGTATCGGTCGCTGAGGGAGGCTCGTGGGACCTCGCAAGTAGACGCTCGACGAACTAGAGGAAGCGGAACCCCCTGCTGTCGCCTCCTCGTCCTCGTCCTCCTGCGCCTCCTCGGCGTCCTCCTCGGCGTCCTCCTGGGGCACCTGCTCCTCCTCCTCCTCACGCGACGGGGCGGCAGGCGACGGCTCCCTCCTGCGGCTGCTCCTCCTTCTCCCACCGCCCACCATCTTTTTGTAGTGTGCAAATGCTGATATTCATGGAAATAATTCCTGAGTTGATCAACAGTATTTCGATAGATAGTACTTTTAACTAGAACTTATATATATAGCATTTGTATCACTCCATAGATCGAAATCTAACTACAACGTACCGAATCTAGTACTGAACGCGACTGAATCTAGTATGCATATTTTCCAGCATGATGACTGGTGATGATAACATTGTATATTCTGTTCCATGCACACGCATGTGCGGAGGGAACTAGCTGCAGATGACGGCCGCTCATGGACGTGTCATCACAGACCCGGCTTTGATGCGATGCCATTGGAAGATCGGTTCTTCTACTTGCAGTGAACGACGATGGTGACACACGCGAGAGCACTCCAAGGCCACTCACCATGGATAACTGTTTACTAATTCTTTTTGGATGATCTTGTCCTTGTACTGAAGATGACAGGTTAATTAATTAAATCCAAAAGGTATATATCTCCACAACACGAGCTAAAGCTTTGAACATGGCCCCTTCTTGTTTACAGCTAGCTGGAGCATGCATGGCCCCCTTCTTTGTTACAGGTGGAGCAAGGATCATGGTCTTTTGATATCTTCAGAAAAGGGGGTGAAAAAGAAAAGGATACCAACGAGCTGAGTCATGCATGCGCAGGATCAACATGGGAGCGGATTGGAAAGTGTCATGTTCTGACTAAAGCGAATTAATTTCTACATCCTAAAAAAACAAAGAGAAAAAGGGATAGCACTAGTGTTAAAAGCAAAAATCTCTGGATGACAGGAAGCTGCTACTTGCATATATGGGATGGATCGGATGAGGTCAGCAGTCTTGCTTTTGAGGTTGCTACTTTTCCTTTCCTTCCGCGTTGAGATGAGTAGCTTTATTTGGCTGGCAAGATAGCTTTTTTTGCGATTTGATGGTGCTGCTGCCTGCTAAACTGGTCGATCAAATGGTCCATGCTAATTACACGGATTTCATTTCATTTATGGAATCGTGTAGGATTACGTTCAACTAATACGGAACTACTTTTTTTTCCAAGCAATACAGAAGTCAAGAAGTGATTTGGGACACAGGGGGATTACTTTCTAAAAAATTCACATTGCTGAGAAACTCCAGCAGTCTTCTACACTGTGTCTCATGTTGGTTTAGAAGATTCCCCTAATTAAAACCATTTTAGCATGTACAGAGAACTACTGCAGCCGACTACCTATTGCTTCTTCTGTATTTCTTCATTTCCTTCCATTTCCATTCCCTTTTGCATACACATCCATTCTAAATTCCACGACATAAGTCCAAATTTGTAAAAAGGTATTGTTAATAGGTAGAGCATAAACTGGTGAAAATAGAAGAATTCATCTCAAGTCATTTTGAGCTATAATTATCTTTGTAAAAATTTCACAAGTTCTTGAGTTGTCAGGTACTAGCATGCATCAACTAATAACTACTCCATCCTCCCGAAAAAAAAAGCAAGACACACTATAGGATTAGTAGGACATGTTAGTGGTCAAGCAAAATGAATCAAAGGATCAGACCAGAGCTGGTGCCGAGGACAATCCACGCGACGTCCACGACGAGCTGCTTACGCCTCCTCCTCCTCCTCCTCCTCCTTCTTCTTCCTCCTTCCTCCTTCCTCCTCCTCCTCTCTTTCTCCTCCACCTCCGGCGGCGGCACTAGCGCTGGCGCGGGCACGGGCAGGGGCGGGTGCGTGTGTGCGGTGTGTGTGGGTCGGCTGGGCCGGGAGGTTAAATCCCCCCTTTGCCGAGTGCCCCCGATTTGGCACTCGGCAAAGTTTTTTTTAAATTTTTTTTAATTCTTTGCCGAGTGCCACCTGGCCTGGCACTCGGCAAATAGGTCTTTTTTTTAAAAAAAATGTTTGCCGAGTGCCATCGGACTAGCACTCGGCAAAGAGGAGTTTTTAAATTTTTTAAAAAAAATCTTTGCCGAGTGTCATACGTCCTGGCACTCGGCAAAGCGGTGATTTGTCAAGTGTCATTTTTTGATACTCGGCAAATTATATTTTTTTTTTCACTTTTGACCTCCAAACTTTTTCTGTAGTGCTCATACAATACCTGGTACTCCATGTTCCAATGTGGCACATTTCTTGGAATTTTTCTATATTTCTTTAATTTATTTTATTTAATTGAATTTTCTTGGATAATTCAAATTATAACCGCTAGTCATTCGAATAATAGAAAAAATAAATGGAAAAATAATATTCATGTTATTTAGTATAATGTGAGGCCGTATCCAGGACCAGACCACCAATTTTGAATATCTTATTCACGAAACATGACCACGAACTTACGGTCGAGTTGTTTTTAAATTCTATAAAAAGCAAACGAAGTCTAAAAATCATAAAACTTGTCAAGATGTCATGATATCATATGTGGAGGCTGTGATAAAAATTTAAGAAGGTTTCGCGTAAGTTGTCACGTACGATGCTTGCAAACCGAAGAATCTCCGAAGAAGTTTCATGATTTCGTGAAGAGGCCGACGAGGTGGTAAGCCGCAGGCTGGATGACATCGTCGGTGCGCGCCGTGGGACCAGGCGGGTCGGAGTCGTGGATCTGGCGAGTTCGAGGTCGCCTCCTTGGCATTTTTCTTGAGCCCCCGAGCCCTATCGGGTCTTCGTGGGGGTCGATGTGAGTATTGTGCGTTACCCCATCCTCGGTTCCTCACAACCGGAGGGGTCATGCGTTTCGTCAGCTTGTCCCCAATCGCTTGAGCTCAAGACTAGCTGGCGAAGTTCGCTTAACGGGTGTGATTGAGTGAACCGCTATGTCGCTCGTGATGGGGTCTTGCATAGCTCTCTCTTGTGACATTCCACTACTCCATTACCAAAGAACTCCAAGAGATGCCTAGGGTCATTCTCGAGACCGACTCGGTGGCATGATGGCCTCTCCTCGATGGAGATTCCGTGAGTTTGGCGAGAGGTTCAGATCGAACGAGAAGTTTGAGATGACCCATCACGGGACTCAAAGCTAGGGCGCATGGTGCTCATCTATGGTTTTCTCCCCGACTCTATTGGTTGTTCATGTCGTAATGAGGCAACCACCGCTTCGTGATTAAACACGAGCGTGCTCGATGCATTTCACGATACTTAGTTCCTAGAGCCCCGGGCGATTCATGCCCCCAACCATCCTGGGGTTTCAGCGTATGGAATGAAATGCAGTATGGATATATGAAATGATTTAATAATGAAATAGAGGGGTTTTGATAGTGTTTACCTTGACTACTAGAGTGACGGGCTCGAGAGCTTTAGTCGGAACGTCGACGGGACTCCCTGGCTTCACGCCGGGACGTAGTCGACATGGCCCACACGGGCGCCCCTTCGCTTCCTACCTGTGTCTCCTGGTGGATACCGAGTGATTCGACGACTCGTGGGGTCGGTTGGTCTCTCGGTGGAGATTTTGTTTTTGGTCTCCCTAGGTCTGGCCTGGAGAAGCGGAGAGCTGTTCGCGTGCGGTGGCGCTTTCGGGTTCTCGTGCCCGCTGTGGTGGTCTCGGGTTGATCGTGGCGGTAGTGGTGGGCATGGCTGTGCCACGCCCCGCTCGATCGAGAGCCGTTCCATCGAGTAGGGTGTGTCTCATCGGCCTCAGGCGCGCCTCATCTGTGCATTAAATGGAAAAGAGAGAGAAATCCCAGCTCACTGCTTCCGCTTTCCCCGATCGGGGTAAGGTCCTTCCATAACCAATGCTCCTTTCTTTTAAGTAGGAGAGGGAGAGGTTTTTTGTTCCATTCTTTTTCTTGTTCTTCTTCCGGGCCGCTTTCTTTTGATCCTTTTTTTTGCCATGGGCGCCCACGAGAGCCATGGAGGTTTCTAGGAAAGAAGGGGAGAGCGATGGAGAAGAGAGGAACTCACTCGATCCTTTCGGCGATCCAGAAGCGAAGATGTCGGACTAGAAGTCGTCCACCGTGGAGGGAAGTCGGCTGGAGTCTTCGTCGCATAAAGGGGTTTCTACGCAGGAGGTGGCGACCTGGAGGGTCCCTAGGAGAGGAGGAGTTCCGCAACCTCATCCCGACGCAGGTGGTTTCCTTCCTCACTTCCACGAGCGCTGGGTTGGGATACCTCGTGCCTTTGCGCTTCGCGGCTCCTCAATGAGGTCCTGAGTTGCAAGCACCTTAATTCGACGGGTGCTTTTGCACTACCGGGCCACTGCCACCCTCTGTGAGGCTTTCCTTGGGATGGAGTCAAGCACGTGATTTCTTCCAAATGCTCTTCTCCCCGAGAGCCTTGATGGCGGGGACTGGCCGAGATCAGCTGCTGGGGGGGATGCGCCTGCAGAGGAAACCGGCATGGGGGCCTCAGATCTCATGCACCTCCCCTATGACTCCAACCGGGGTGGCATGGGGAGTGGTTCTACATCAGGAATGGCAGTGGCGCCTCGTGTTCATGGCGTGAGGCCAAAGAAACAAGACAGGGGCTATCGGGCTACTGCTAGCAAAAGGAGAAAAATAAGGTCGGAGTCATCGGGGAGTCTTAAAGCCATGAGGAGTGGTCTCAATAAAAGTGGTGTTCCACACTGTATCGCCACCGGTCGCAGTGCCAGTAGAGAGGACGGGCTGTCGATGGATGTATGACGGCATCGTCGGACCCGGACCGCAGACGGCCGCCAAAGGACTGGCCGGACGACGAGGTCTCGAGTCGATTGGTCAAATGGGTACTACAGCCGAGGCCCAAGGAGAGGGTCGCATGAGTTCCATACCTTTGCAACCTCGATCAGTGTCCCGCCTGGTATGCTTCCCTTCTTCCTGTGGTCTCGCATTTTTCTCGCTTGATCAGGGTCGACGCCCGTGAGGTAGGGCTCGAAATCTATAAAGTCCCCGGCCTCACCTTCCAAAGGGGGTCCTGGGAGGGTGTGGCCAAGCAAGCCACTCGTAAGGAGTGAGGCAGTCATGAGGAAGAAGCAGCTTCCAGGTGGCCGGGTCAAGTGCGTGAAGGAGCAGGAGGTTCTGGCTCGTCAGGCTGGGAAAACAGAAATGATTTTGAGCCGGAGCTCCAGCTGCAGGACTCCACAGAGGTGGATGATGCGTCTCCCGTCCGAGGGGGTGAGAGTCGAGGTCGCCGTGACTCGCAGTGCCGCCGGGTTCACGACAACATCCGCCGATGATCGGGCAGGTGTCGCGCGGCGGTGGGCGGCCCGTCATAAGCGCTGGGCGGTGCGCGAATCGCGGTCGGGCTAACGAAGGTGAAGCGGACACAATACCATGCTCGGTGTGGTGTGTCGCTGGTCTGTCGTTGCTTGCGGTAGATGCGGCCGAGGGTCGGTGGTCTAAGGAGTGCAGAGCGCGCTGCGTGGATTTTATCGGCAGTCAACGCCGCTTGGTACCGAGGCCCGCTCGCCGTGGGTGCGGTCGATCACCCCGCGGTTCGAGGGCA
>CAJGYO010000536.1:0-16938 GCA_904845875.1 Miscanthus lutarioriparius
AAAGTAGCAAACCTTCTCCTAAAAATCCCAAACTTGGTGTTTCCTTCACACGTGGCACGTGCAAGCCTAAGAAAAAGTTTGAGACCAATACGACACCGGAATGCCTATGAACCATGTAAACCTTGATAACCTATGTGTATAGTCATGGTTCATGAAAGGACACATGTACCTCCATGAAGCATGTATACTCTACCTTATGTCGAAATGGCTTGAATTTTTTTGGCAAGCATGTACACCAAATTAAGACCCCACATGTAGATCTTAGGTTTTTTTGTTCATTTTTTATTTATATTTTTTCTCTATGCCAAATGAGACAAAAGAGGGTGAATTTCATCTTGGACCCAATAGATTTTTTTCATCCACCTCACAAAATTCTTATCCCTAGGGCACATTAGAGCTCAGGCTTGTAAAAGTTTAGCACCATTCTAGATCTTTTCGTGGGTAGACTCAACCTTCAACCTATAATTAAACGGTGTCATGCCGAATTAAATTCAATTAAACCTCGTAAAGTAGCAAACCTTCTCCCGGAAAATCCCAAACTTGGTGTTTCCTTCACATGGCACGTGCAAGCCTAAGAAAAGTTTGAGACCAATACGACACCTCGAATGCCTATGAACCATAAATACCTTTGATAACCTATGTGTATAGTCATGGTTCGATGAAAGGGCACATGTACCTCCTGTGAAGCATGTATATTCGCCTATGTCGAAATGGCTTGAAATTTTTTGGCAAGCATGTACACCCAAATTAAGACCCCACATGTGATCTTAGGTTTTTCTGTTCATTTTTTATTTATTATATTTTTCTCTGTGCCAAATGAGACAAAAGAGGGTGAATTTCATCTTGGACCCAATAGATTTTTTTCATCCACCTCCACAAAATTCTTATCCCTAGGGCACATTAGAGCCTTTGTAAAAGTTTAGCACCATTCCGGATCTTTTCGTGGGTAGACGGGCTCAACCTATAATTAAACGTGTCGTCGTCGCTGAAATTCAATTAAACCTCAAAAAGTAGCAAACCTTCTCCGGAAAATCCCAAACTTGGTGTTTCCTTCACATGTGGCACGTGCAAGCCTAAGAAAAAGTTTGAGACCAATACGACCCCGGAATGCCTATGAACCATAAATACCTTGATAACCTATGTGTATAGTCATGGTTCATGAAAGGGCACATGTACCTCTCTGTGAAGCATGTATACTCCGCCTATGTCTAAATGGTTTGAAAATTTTTTGGCAAGCATGTACACCCAAATTAAGACCCCAGACAGGATCTTAGGTTTTTTTGTTCATTTTTTATTTATTATATTTTTCTCTGTGCCAAATGAGACAAAAGAGGGTGAATTTCATCTTGGACCCAATAGATTTTTTTCATCCACCTCCACAAAATTCTTATCCCTAGGGCACATTAGAGCCTGTGTAAAAGTTTGGCACCATTCTGGATCTTTTCGTGGGTAGACTCAGCTCAACCTATAATTAAACGGTGTGTCGTCGTGGAAATTCAATTAAACCTCAGAAAGTAGCAAACCTTCTCCGAAAAATCCCAAACTTGGTGTTTCCTTCACACGTGGCACGTGCAAGCCTAAGAAAAAGTTTGAGACCAATACGACACCAGAATGCCTATAAACCATAGAAACCTTGATAACCTATGTGTATAGTCATGGTTCGATGAAAGGGCACATGTACCTCTGTGAAGCATGTATACTCCGCCTATGTCGAAATGGCTTGAAAATTTTTTGGCAAGCATGTACACCCAAATTAAGACCCCACACAGGATCTTAGGTTTTTTTCTATTCATTTTTTATTTATTATATTTTTTTCTCTGTGCCAAATGAGACAAAAGAGGGTGAATTTCATCTTGGACCCAATAGATTTTTTTCATCCACCTCCACAAAATTTTATCCCTAGGGCACATTAGAGCCTTTGTAAAAGTTTAGCACCATTCTAGATCTTTTCGTGGGTAGACTCTGGGCTTCAACCTATAATTAAAAATGTGTCGTGCGCATGAAATTCAATTAAACCTCGTAAAGTAGCAAACCTTCTCCTAAAAATCCCAAACTTGGTGTTTCCTTCACACGTGGCACGTGCAAGCCTAAGAAAAGTTTGAGACCAATACGACACCGAATGCCTATGAAACCATAAAAACCTTGATAACCTATGTGTATAGTCATGGTTCATGAAAGGGCACATGTACCTCTATGAAGCATGTATACTCCGCCTATGTTGAAATGGCTTGAAATTTTTTTTTGGCAAGCATGTACACCCAAATTAAGACCCCACACAGGATCTTAGGTTTTTTTGTTCAGTTTTTTTATTTATTATATTTTTCTCTATGCCAAATGAGACAAAAGAGGGTGAATTTCCTCTTAGACCCAATAGATTTTTTTCATCCACCTGCACAAAATTCTTATCCCTAGGGCACATTAGAGCCTGTGTAAAAGTTTGGCACCATTCTCGATCTTTTCGTGGGTAGACTCGGCTCAACCTATAATTAAACTGTGTCGTCATGCTGAAATTCAATTAAACCTCGTAAAGTAGCAAACCTTCTCCGAAAATCCCAAACTTTGTGTGTTTTCTTCACACGTGGCACGTGCAAGCCTAAGAAAAAGTTTGAGACCAATACGACCCTGGAATGCCTATGAACCATAAAACCTTGATAACCCTTGTGTATAGTCATGGTTCGATGGAAGGGCTCATGTACCTCCTGTGAAGCATGTATACTCCGCCTATGTCGAAATGGCTTGAAATTTTTTTTGCAAGCATGTACACCCAAATTAAGACCCCACACAGGATCTTAGGTTTTTTTGTTCTTTTTTTTTTTATTTATTATATTTTTCTCTTTCTCTTGTGCCAAATGAGACAAAAGAGGGTGAATTTCATCTTGGACCCAATAGATTTTTTCATCCACCTCCACTCCAAAAATTCTTATCCCTAGGGCACATTAGAGCCTGTGTAAAAGTTTGGCACCATTCCGGATCTTTTCGTGGGTAGACTGGGTTCAACCTATAATTAAACCGGTGTCGTCGCACGGAAATTCAATTAAACCTCCTAAAGTAGCAAACCTTCTCCGAAAAATCCCAAACTTGGTGTTTCCTTCACACGTGGCACGTGCAAGCCTAAGAAAAGTTTGAGACCAATACGACACGGAATGCCTATGAACCATAAAACCTTGATAACCTATGTGTATAGTCATGGTTCGATGAAAGGGCACATGTACTCTCGTGAAGCATGTATATCCGCCTATGTCGAAATGGCTTGAAATTTTTTTGGCAAGCATGTACACCCAAATTAAGACCCCACACAGGATCTTAGGTTTTTCTGTTCATTTTTTGTTTATTATATTTTTCTCTGTGCCAAATGAGACAAAAGAGGGTAAATTTCATCTTGGACCCAATAGATTTTTTTCATCCACCTCCACAAAATTCTTATCCCTAGGGCACATTAGAGCTGTGTGTAAAAGTTTGGCACCATTCCGGATCTTTTTCGTGGGTAGACTCAGGCTCAACCTATAATTAAACTAAGTGTCGTCTAGGCGGAAATTCAATTAAACCTCGTAAAGTAGCAAACCTTCTCCTAAAAATCCCAAACTTGGTGTTTCCTTCACACGTGGCACGTGCAAGCCTAAGAAAAAGTTTGAGACCAAATACGACACCGAATGCCTATAAACCATGTAAACCTTGATAACCTATGTGTATAGTCATGGTTCATGAAAGGGCACATGTACATCTCTGTGAAGCATGTATACTCCGCCTATGTCGAAATGGCTTGAAATTTTTTGCAAGCAAGCATGTACACCCAAATTAAGACCCCACACAGGATCTTAGTTTTTTTCTGTTCATTTTTTTATTTATTATATTTTTTTCTCATGCCAAATGAGACAAAAGAGGGTAAATTTCATCTTGGACCCAATTGATTTTTTTCATCCACCTGCACAACAATTTTATCCCTAGGGCACATTAGAGCCTGTGTAAAAGTTTAGCACCATTCCGGATCTTTTCGTGGGTAGACTCTTCAACCTATAATTAAACGTGTCGTCAAGCATGAAAATTCAATTAAACCTCGTAAAGTAGCAAACCTTCTCCTAAAAATCCCAAACTTGGTGTTTCCTTCACATGTGGCACGTGCAAGCCTAAGAAAAGTTTGAGACCAATACGACACCGGAATGCCTATGAACCACAAATACCTTGATAACCTATGTGTATAGTCATGGTTCGATGAAAGGACACATGTACCTCTGTGAAGCATGTATACTCCGCCTATGTTGAAATGGCTTAAATTTTTTTTAGCAAGCATGTACACCGAAATTAAGACCCCAGACAGGATCTTAGGTTTTTCTGTTCATTTTTTATTTATTATATTTTTCTCTGTGCCAAATGAGAGAAAAAAGAGGGTGAATTTCATCTGGACCCAATAGATTTTTTTCATCCACCTCCACAAAATTCTTATCCCTAGGGCACATTAGAGCCTGTGTAAAAGTTTGGCACCATTCTAGATCTTTTCGTGGGTAGACTGGGTTCAACCTATAATTAAACGTGTGTCGTCACGCTGAAATTCAATTAAACTCGTAAAGTAGCAAACCTTTCTCCTAAAAATCCCAAACTTGGTGTTTCCTTCACACGTGGCACGTGCAAGCCTAAGAAAAAGTTTTGAGACCAATACGACACCGAATGCCAATAAACCATAAAAACCTTGATAACCTATGTGTATAGTCATGGTTCGATGAAAGGGCACATGTACTATGAAGCATGTATACTCCGCCTATGTGTCGAAAATGCTTTGAAATTTTTTGACAAGCATGTACACCAAAATTAAGACCCCACACAGGATCTTAGGTCTTTTTGTTCATTTTTTTATTTATTATATTTTTCTCTATGCCAAATGAGACAAAAGAGGGTGAATTTTATCTTGGACCCAAGAGATTTTTTCATCCACCTCCACAAAATTCTTATCCCTAGGGCACATTAGAGCCTATGTAAAAGTTTGGCACCATTCTGGATCTTTTCGTGGGTAGACTCAGTTCAACCTTAATTTAAACTGTCGTCGCTGCGGAAATTCAATTAAAAATTCAATTAAACCTCGCAAAAAGTAGCAAACCTCCCACCTCTCTCCGGTTTAAAAATCCCAAACTTGGTGTTTCTCCGAAAATTCAAACGTGTTTTCTTCACACGTGGCACGTGCAAGCCTAAAAAAAAGTTTGAGACCAATAATAAACCGAATGCCTATGAACCATAAAAACCTTGATAACCTATGTGTATAGTCATGGTTCGATGAAAGGACACATGTACTCTGTGAAGCATGTATACTCCGCCTATGTCGAAATGGCTTGAAATTTTTTTGGCAAGCATGTACACCCAAATTAAGACCCCACATGTGATCTTAGGTTTTTTGTTCATTTTTTTTATTTATTATATTTTTCTTCGTGCCAAATGAGACAAAAGAGGGTAAATTTCATCTTGGACCTAATAGATTTTTTTCATCCACCTCCACAAAATTCTTATCCCTAGGGCATATTAGAGCCGGTGTAAAAGTTTGGCACCATTCCGGATCTTTTCGTGGGTAGACTCTGGGCTCAACCTATAATTAAACGTGTGTCGCTGCATGGAAATTCAATTAAACCTCGTAAAGTAGCAAACCTTCTCCGAAAATCCCAAACTTGGTGTTTCCTTCACACGTGGCACGTGCAAGCCTAAGAAAAGTTTGAGACCAATACGACATCGGAATGCCTATAAACCATGTAAACCTTGATAACATATGTGTATAGTCATGGTTCATGAAAGGGCACATGTACATCTCTGTGAAGCATGTATACTCCGCCTATGTCGAAATGGCTTGAAATTTTTTTGGCAAGCATGTACACCCAAATTAAGACCCACACACAGATCTTAGGTTTTTTGTTCATTCATTTTTATTTATTTATTTTTTTCTCTGCCAAATGAGACAAAAGAGGGTAAATTTCATCTTGGACCCAATTGATTTTTTTCATCCACCTGCACAACATTTTTATCCCTAAGGCACATTAGAGCCTTTGTAAAAGTTTAGCACCATTCCGGATCTTTTCGTGGGTAGACTGGGCTCAACCTATAATTAAACGGTGTCGTCATGCATGGAAATTCAATTAAACCTCGTAAAGTAGCAAACCTTCTCCGAAAATCCCAAACTTGGTGTTTCCTTCACATGTGGCACGTGCAAGCCTAAGAAAAGTTTGAGACCAATACGACAATCGGAATGCCTATGAACCACAAAAACCTTGATAACCTATGTGTATAGTCATGGTTCGATGAAAGGACACATGTACCTCTGTGAAGCATGTATACTCACTATGTCGAAATGGCTTGAAATTTTTTTAGCAAGCATGTACACCCAAATTAAGACCCCACACAGGATCTTAGGTTTTTTTTGTTCATTTTTTTATTTATTATATTTTTCTCTGTGCCAAATGAGACAAAAGAGGGTGAATTTCACCTTGGACCCAATAGATTTTTTCATCCACCTCTACAAAATTCTTATCCCTAGGGCACATTACAGCCTGTGTAAAAATTTAGCACCATTCTAGATCTTTTCGTGGGTAGACTCGGTTCAACCTATAATTAAAAAGTGTCATCGCATGAAATTCAATTAAACCTCGTAAAGTAGCAAACCTTCTCCTAAAAATCCCAAACTTGGTGTTTTTTTCACACGTGGCACGTGCAAGCCTAAGAAAAAGTTTGAGACCAATACGACACCGGAATGCCTATAAAACCATGTAAACCTTGATAACCTATGTGTATAGTATAGTCATGGTTCGATGAAAGGGCACATGTACCTCTGTGAAGAAGCATATATCCGCCTATGTCGAAATGGCTTGAAATTTTTTTGCAAGCATGTACACCCAAATTAAGACCCCACACAGTGATCTTAGGTTTTTTTGTTCATTTTTTTATTTATTATATTTTTTCTCTATGCCAAATGAGACAAAAGAGGGTGAATTTCATCTTGGACCCAATAGATTTTTTTCATCCACCTCCACAAAATTCTTATCCCTAGGGCACATTAGAGCCTGTGTAAAAGTTTGGCACCATTCGGATCTTTTTCGTGGGTAGACTGGCTTCAACCTATAATTAAACGGTGTCGTCACATGGAAATTCAATTAAACCTCGTAAAGTAGCAAACCTTCTCCGAAAAATCCCAAACTTGGTGTTTCCTTCACACGTGGCACGTGCAAGCCTAAGAAAAGTTTGAGACCAATACGACACGGAATGCCTATGAACCATGTAAAAACCTTGATAACCTATGTGTATAGTCATGGTTCATGAAAGGACACATGTACCTGTGAAGCATGTATACTCCGCCTATGTCGAAATGGCTTGAAATTTTTTTTGGCAAGCATGTACACCCAAATTAAGACCCCACATGTGATCTTAGGTTTTTTCTGTTCATTTTTTATTTATTATATATTTTCTCTGTGCAAATGAGACAAAAGAGGGTGAATTTCATCTTGGACCCAATAGATTTTTTTTTCATCCACCTCCACAAAATTTTATCCCTAGGGCACATTAGAGCCTGTGTAAAAGTTTGGCACCATTTCGGATCTTTTCGTGGGTAGACTGGGCTCAACCTATAATTAAACCAATGTCGTCGCATGGAAATTCAATTAAACCTCGTAAAGTAGCAAACCTTCTCCTAAAAATCCCAAACTTGGTGTTTCCTTCACACGTGGGCACGTGCAAGCCTAAGAAAAAGTTTGAGACCAATACGACACCTTTAATGCCTATAAACCATAAAAACCTTGATAACCTATGTGTATAGTCATGGTTCGGATGAAAGGACACATGTGTACTGCGTGAAGCATGTATACTCCGCCTATGTCGAAATGGGTTGAAATTTTTTTGGCAAGCATGTACACCGAAATTAAGACCCCACACAGGATCTTAGGTTTTTTTGTTCATTTTTTTATTTATAATATTTTTTCTCTGTGCAAAAATGAGACAAAAGAGGGTAAATTTCATCTTGGACCCAAGTGATTTTTTTCATCCACCTCCATAAAATTCTTATCCCTAGGGCACATTAGAGCCTGTGTAAAAGTTTGGCACCGTTCCATATCTTTTCGTGATTAGACTCAGTTCAACCTATAATTAAACGGTGTCGTCGCGGAAATTCAATTAAACCTCAGAAAGTAGCAAACCTTCTCCGAAAAATCCCAAACTTGGTGTTTCCTTCACACGTGGCACGTGCAAGCCTAAGAAAAAGTTTGAGACCAATACGACACTGGAATGCCCATAAACCACAGAAACCTTGATAGCATATGTGTATAGTCATGGTTCGATGAAAGGGCACATGTACATCTGTGAAGCATGTATACTCCGCCTTTGTCGAAATGGCTTGAAATTTTTTTGGCAAGCATGTACACCCAAATTAAGACTCCACACAGGATCTTAGGTTTTGCTATTCATTTTTTATTTATTATATTTTTCTCTGTGCCAAATGAGACAAAAGAGGGTAAATTTCATCTTGGACCCAATTGATTTTTTTCATCCACCTGCACAAAATTCTTATCCCTAGGGCACATTAGAGCCTTTGTAAAAGTTTAGCACCATTCCGGATCTTTTCGTGGGTAGACTCAGTTCAACCTATAATTAAACGGTGTCGTCGCGCGGAAATTCAATTAAACCTCAGAAAGTAGCAAACCTTCTCCGAAAAATCCCAAACTTGGTGTTTCCTTCACACGTGGCACGTGCAAGCCTAAGAAAAAGTTTGAGACCAATACGACACCGGAATGCCTATGAACCACAAATACCTTGATAACCTATGTGTATAGTCATGGTTCGATGAAAGGACACATGTACCTCTGTGAAGCATGTATACTCCGCCTATGTCGAAATGGCTTGAATTTTTTTTAGCAAGCATGTACACCAAAATTAAGACCCCACACAGGATCTTAGGTTTTTCTGTTCATTTTTTATTTATTATATTTTTCTCTGTGCCAAATGAGACAAAAGAGGGTGAATTTCATCTTGGACCCAATAGATTTTTTCATCCACCTCTACAAAATTCTTATCCCTAGGGCACATTACAGCCTGTGTAAAAATTTAGCACCATTCTAGATCTTTTCGTGGGTAGACTCAGTTCAACCTATAATTAAACGGTGTCATCGCGCGGAAATTCAATTAAACCTCAGAAAGTAGCAAACCTTCTCCGAAAAATCCCAAACTTGGTGTTTCCTTCACACGTGGCACGTGCAAGCCTAAGAAAAAGTTTGAGACCAATACGATACATCGAATGCCTATGAACCATGTAAACCTTGATAACCTATGTGTATAGTCATGGTTCATGAAAGGGCACATGTACTCTGTGAAGCATGTATACTCCGCCTATGTCGAAATGGCTTGAAATTTTTTTGCAAGCATGTACACCCAAATTAAGACCCCACACAGTGATCTTAGGTTTTTTGTTCATTTTTTTTATTTATTATTTTTTTCTCTATGCCAAATGAGACAAAAGAGGGTGAATTTCATCTTGGACCCAATAGATTTTTTTCATCCACCTCCACAAAATTTTATCCCTAGGGCACATTAGAGCCTGTGTAAAAGTTTGGCACCATTCTCGGATTTTTCGTGGGTAGACTCGGGCTCAACCTATAATTAAATTCAATTAAATTAAATCATTCAGAATTCCAAAATTGGGGAAATTGGGGTCAAAAGTAAAATTAAAGCGTAGCGTAAATTCAATCAAGTTAAACCTCTAGATATGTTCCTTCAATTAAAGAAAGTAGCAAACCTTTCTCCGAAAATCCCAAACTTGGTGTTTCCTTCACACGTGGCACGTGCAAGCCTAAGAAAAAGTTTGAGACCAATACGACACTCGAATGCCTATGAACCATAAATACCTTGATAACCTATGTGTATAGTCATGGTTCGATGAAAGGACACATGTACTCTGTGTGAAGCATGTATACTCCGCCTATGTCGAAATGGCTTGAATTTTTTTTGGCAAGCATGTACACCCAAATTAAGACCCCACATGTGATCTTAGGGTTTTTCTGTTCATTTTTTTTTATTTATTATATTTTTTCTCTGTGCCAAATGAGACAAAAGAGGGTGAATTTCATCTTGGACCCAATAGATTTTTTTTTTCATCCACCTCCACAAAATTCTTATCCCTAGGGGCATTATTAGAGCTCTGTGTAAAAAGTTTGGCACCACCATTCCGGATCTTTTCGTGGGTAGACTCAGCTCAACCTATAATTAAACTGTGTCGTCGCGCATGGAAATTCAATTAAACCTCGTAAAGTAGCAAACCTTCTCCGAAAAATCCCAAACTTGGTGTTTTCTTCACACGGTGGCACGTGCAAGCCTAAGAAAAAGTTTGAGACCAATACGACAATGGAATGCCTATGAACCATGTAAACCTTGATAACCTATGTGTATAGTCATGGTTCATGAAAGGGCACATGTACCTCTGTGAAGCATGTATACTCCGCCTATGTCGAAATGGCTTGAAATTTTTTGGCAAGCAAGCATGTACACCCAAATTAAGACCCCACACAGGATCTTAGTTTTTTTTTGTTCATTTTTTTTATTTATTATATTTTTTCTCTGTGCCAAATGAGACAAAAGAGGGTGAATTTCATCTTGGACCCAATAGATTTTTTTTTCATCCACCTCCACAAAAATTTTATCCCTAGGGCACATTAGAGCCTTGTAAAAGTTTGGCACCATTCCGGATCTTTTCGTGGGTAGACTCTGGTTCAACCTATAATTAAACGGTGTCATCGCATGGAAATTCAATTAAACCTCAGAAAGTAGCAAACCTTCTCTAAAAAATCCCAAACTTGGTGTTTCCTTCACACGTGGCACGTGCAAGCCTAAGAAAAAGTTTGAGACCAATACGACACCTGAATGCCTATGAACCACAAATACCTTGATAACCTATGTGTATAGTCATGGTTCATGCTGAAAGGGACATGTACTCTCGTGAAGCATGTATACTCCGCCTATGTTGAAATGGCTTGAAATTTTTTTAGCAAGCATGTACACCCAAATTAAGACCCCACACAGGATCTTAGGTTTTTCTGTTCATTTTTTTATTTATTATATTTTTCTCTGTGCCAAATGAGACAAAAGAGGGTGAATTTCATCTTGGACCCAATAGATTTTTTTCATCCACCTCCACAAAATTCTTATCCCTAGGGCACATTAGAGCCTGTGTAAAAGTTTGGCACCATTCTAGATCTTTTCGTGGGTAGACTCAGTTCAACCTATAATTAAACGTGTCGTCGCGTGGAAATTCAATTAAACCTCAGAAAGTAGCAAACCTTCTCCGAAAAATCCCAAACTTGGTGTTTTCTTCACACGTGGCACGTGCAAGCCTAGGAAAAAGTTTGAGACCAATACGACACTAGAATGCCTATAAACCATGGAAACCTTGATAACCTATGTGTATAGTCATGGTTCGATGAAAGGGCACATGTACCTCTGTGAAGCATGTATACTCCGCCTATGTCGAAATGGCTTGAAATTTTTTTGGCAAGCATGTACACCAAAATTAAGACCCCACACAGGATCTTAGGTTTTTTTGTTCATTTTTTTATTTATTATATTTTTCTCTATGCCAAATGAGACAAAAGAGGGTGAATTTCATCTTGGACCCAATAGATTTTTTCATCCACCTCCACAAAATTCTTATCCCTAGGGCACATTAGAGCCTGTGTAAAAAGTTTGGCACCATTCGGATTTTTCGTGGGTAGACTCGGGCTCAACCTATAATTAAATAGTGTCGTCGTCGCTGAAATTCAATTAAACCTCGTAAAGTAGCAAACCTTCTCCTAAAAAATCCCAAACTTGGTGTTTCCTTCACACGTGGCACGTGCAAGCCTAAGAAAAAGTTTGAGACCAATATTACACACCGGAATGCCTATAAACCAGTAAACCTTGATAACCTATGTGTATAGTCATGGTTCAATGAAAGGCACATGTACCTCTGTGAAGCATGTATACTCCGCCTATGTCGAAATGGCTTGAAATTTTTTTTAGCAAGCATGTACACCCAAATTAAGACCCCACATGTAGATCTTAGGTTTTTTTGTTTTTTTTTTTATTTATTATATTTTTCTCTCTGTGCCAAATGAGACAAAAGAGGGTGAATTTCATCTTGGACCCAATAGATTTTTTTCATCCACCTCCACAAAATTTTATCCCTAGGGCACATTAGAGCCTGTGTAAAAGTTTGGCACCATTCGGATCTTTTCGTGGGTAGACTGGGCTCAACCTATAATTAAACTGTGTCGTCGCATGAAATTCAATTAAACCTCGTAAAGTAGCAAACCTTCTCCTAAAAATCCCAAACTTGGTGTTTCCTTCACACGTGGCACGTGCAAGCCTAAGAAAAAGTTTGAGACCAATACGACATCGAATGCCTATAAACCATAAAAACCTTGATAACCTATGTGTATAGTCATGGTTCGATGAAAGGGCACATGTACATCTCTGTGAAGCATGTATACTCCGCCTATGTCGAAATGGCTTGAAATTTTTTTTGGCAAGCATGTACACCCAAATTAAGACCCCACACAGATCTTAGGATCTTTTTTTGTTCATTTTTTTTATTTATTATATTTTTTCTCTGTGCCAAATGAGACAAAAGAGGGTGAATTTCATCTTGGACCCAATAGATTTTTTTTTCATCCACCTCCACAAAATTTTTATCCCTAGGGCACATTAGAGCCTTTGTAAAAGTTTGGCACCATTCCGGATCTTTTTTCGTGGGTAGACTGGGCTCAACCTATAATTAAACTGTGTCGTCGCAAGGCTGAAATTCAATTAAACCTCGTAAAGTAGCAAACCTTCTCCGAAAATCCCAAACTTGGTGTTTCCTTCACACGTGGCACGTGCAAGCCTAAGAAAAGTTTGAGACCAATACGACACCGGAATGCCTATGAACCACAAAACCTTGATAACCTATGTGTATAGTCATGGTTCGATGAAAGGACACATGTACCTCTGTGAAGCATGTATACTCCGCCTATGTCGAAATGGCTTGAAATTTTTTTTGGCAAGCATGTACACCCAAATTAAGACCCACACAGGATCTAGGTTTTTTTTTTGTTCATTTTTTATTTATTATATTTTTCTCTGTGCCAAATGAGACAAAAGAGGGTGAATTTCATCTTGGACCCAATAGATTTTTTTTTTCATCCACCTCACACAAATTCTTATCCCCTAGGGCACATTAGAGCCTGTGTAAAAGTTTGGCACCATTCTAGATCTTTTTTCGGGTAGAGACTGGGCTCAACCTATAATTAAACGTGTGTCGTCGCATGGAAATTCAATTAAACCTCGTAAAGTAGCAAACCTTCTCCTGAAAAATCCCAAACTTGGTGTTTCCTTCACACGTGGCACGTGCAAGCCTAAGAAAAAGTTTGAGACCAATACGACATCGGAATGCCTATGAACCATAGAAACCTTGATAACCTGTGTATAGTCATGGTTCGATGAAAGGGCACATGTACCTCTGTGAAGCATGTATACTCCGCCTATGTCGAAATGGCTTGAAATTTTTTTGACAAGCATGTACACCGAAATTAAGACCCCACACAGGATCTTAGGTCTTTTTGTTCATTTTTTTATTTATTATATTTTTCTCTGTGCGAAATGAGACAATAGAGGGTGAATTTTATCTTGGACCCAATAGATTTTTCATCCACCTCCACAAAATTCTTATCCCTAGAGCACATTAGAGCCTGTGTAAAAGTTTGGCACCATTCTGGATCTTTTCGTGGGTAGACTCAGCTCAACCTATAATTAAACAGTGTCGTCGCGCGAAAATTCAATTAAATCTCAGAAAGTAGCAAACCTTCTCTAAAAAATCCCAAACTTGGTGTTTCCTTCACATGTGGCACGTGCAAGCCTAACAAAAAGTTCGAGACCAATACGACACCTGTATGCCTATGAACCACAAATACCTTGATAACCTATGTGTACAGTCATGGTTCGATGAAAGGGCACATGTACATCTGTGAAGCATGTATACTCCGCCTTTGTCGAAATGGCTTGAAATTTTTTTAGCAAGCATGTACACCCAAATTAAGACTCCACACAGGATCTTAGGTTTTGCTATTCATTTTTTTATTTATTAAATTTTTCTCCGTGCTAAATGAGACAAAAGAGGGTGAATTTCATTTTGGACCCAACAGATTTTTTCATCCACCTCCACAAAATTCTTATCCCTAGGGCACATTAGAGCCTGTGTAAAAGTTTGGCACCATTCCGGATATTTTCGTGGGTAGACTCAGTTCAGCCTATAATTAAACGGTGTCGTCGCGCGGAAATTTAATTAAACCTCAGAAAGTTGCAAACCTTCTCCAGAAAATCCCAAACTTGGTGTTTCCTTCACACGTGGCACATGCAAGCCTAAGAAAAAGTTTAAGACCAATACGACATCAGAATGCCTATAAACCACAGAAACTTTGATAACCTATATGTATAGTCATAGTTCGATGAAAGGGCACATGTAGACCTGTGAAACATGTATACCCCGCCTATGTCGAAATGGCTTGAAATTTTTTTGGCAAGCATGTACACCCAAATGAAGATCCCACACAGGATCTTAGGTTTTTCTGTTCATTTTTTTATTTATTATATTTTTCTCTGTGCTAAATGAGACAAAAGAGGGTGAATTTCATCTTGGACCCAATAGATTTTTTTCATCCACCTCCACAAAATTCTTATCCCTAGGGCACATTAGAGCCTTTGTAAAAGTTTGGCACCATTCCGGATCTTTTTGGGTAGTACTGGGCTCAACCTATAATTAAAAAGGTGTCATCGCTGCATGGAAATTCAATTAAACCTCGTAAAGTAGCAAACCTTCTCCTAAAAATCCCAAACTTGGTGTTTCCTTCACACGTGGCACGTGCAAGCCTAAGAAAAAGTTTGAGACCAATACGACAATGGAATGCCTATAAACCATGTAAACCTTGATAACCTATGTGTATAGTCATGGTTCATGAAAGGCACATGTACCTCGTGAAGCATGTATACTCCGCCTATAGTCGAAAATGGCTTGAAATTTTTTTGGCAAGCATGTACACCAAATTAAGACCCCACATGGGATCTTAGTTTTTTTGTTCATTTTTTGCTTATTATATTTTTCTCTGTGCCAAATGAGACAAAAGATGGTGAATTTCATCTTGGACCCAATAGATTTTTTTCATCCACCTCCACAAAATTCTTATCCCTAGGGCACATTAGAGCCTGTGTAAAAGTTTGGCACCATTCTAGATCTTTTCGTGGGTAGACTCAGTTCAACCTATAATTAAACTGGTGTCGTCGCTGTGAAATTCAATTAAACCTCGTAAAGTAGCAAACCTTCTCCTAAAAATCCCAAACTTGGTGTTTTCTTCACACGTGGCACGTGCAAGCCTAAGAAAAGTTTGAGACCAATACGACACGGAATGCCTATGAACCATGTAAACCTTGATAACCTATGTGTATAGTCATGGTTCGATGAAAGGGCACATGCACCCCTGTGAAGCATGTATACTCCGCCTATGTCGAAATGGCTTGAAATTTTTTTGGCAAGCATGTACACCGAAATTAACACCCGACACAGGATCTTAGGTTTTTCTATTCATTTTTTTATTTATTATATTTTTCTCTGTGCCAAATGAGACAAAAGAGGGTGAATTTCATCTTGGACCCAATAGATTTTTTCATCCACCTCCACAAAATTCTTATCCCTAGGGCACATTAGAGCCTGTGTAAAAGTTTGGCACCATTCTAGATCTTTTCGTGGGTAGACTCGGATCAACCTATAATTAAACGGTGTCGTCGTCACGCTATGGAAATTCAATTAAACCTCGTAAAGTAGCAAACCTTTCTCCTAAAAATCCCAAACTTGGTGTTTCCTTCACACGTGGCACGTGCAAGCCTAAGAAAAAGTTTGAGACCAATACGACACATCGAATGCCTATGAACCATGTAAACCTTGATAACCTATGTGTATAGTCATGGTTCGATGAAAGGCACATGTACTGTGAAGCATGTATACTCCGCCTATGTCGAAATGGCTTGAAATTTTTTGGCAAGCATGTACACCCAAATTAAGACCCCACACATGTGATCTTAGGTTTTTTTGTTCATTTTTTTATTTATTATATTTTTTCTCTGTGCCAAATGAGACAAAAGAGGGTGAATTTCATCTTGGACCCAATAGATTTTTTTCATCCACCTCCACAAAATTCTTATCCCTAGGGCACATTAGAGCCTCTGTAAAAGTTTGGCACCATTCGGATCTTTTCGTGGGTAGACTCGGGCTCAACCTATAATTAAACGGTGTCGTCGCTATGGAAATTCAATTAAACCTCGTAAAGTAGCAAACCTTCTCCAAAAATCCCAAACTTGGTGTTTCCTTCACACGTGGCACGTGCAAGCCTAAGAAAAGTTTGAGACCAATACGACATCGGAATGCCTATGAACCATAGTAAACCTTGATAACCTATGTGTATAGTCATGGTTCATGAAAGGGCACATGTACTCTGTGAAGCATGTATACTCCGCCTATGTCGAAATGGCTTGAAATTTTTTTGGCAAGCATGTACACCCAAATTAAGACCCCACACAGGATCTTAGGTTTTTTGTTCATTTTTTATTTATTATATTTTTCTCTGTGCCAAATGAGACAAAAGAGGGAGAATTTCATCTTGACCCAATAGATTTTTTTTCATCCACCTCCACAAAATTTTATCCCTAGGGCACATTAGAGCCTCAGGTAAAAGTTTGGCACCATTCCGGATCTTTTCGTGGGTAGACTGGGCTCAACCTATAATTAAACGGTGTCGTCATGAAATTCAATTAAACCTCTCAGAAAGTAGCAAACCTTCTCTCCGAAAATCCCAAACTTGGTGTTTCCTTCACACGTGGTACGTGCAAGCCTAAGAAAATTTATGTTTAAATGGCTTGAAATTTTTTTGG